>SJYV01040215.1:0-10733 GCA_006410875.1 Neotragus pygmaeus
CCCCATGGACTGTAGCCTGCCAGGCTCCTCTGTCCATAGGATTTCCCAGGCAAGAATACTGGAGTGGGTGGGTTACCATTTCCTTCTCCAGCTGCTTGTTATTAGTCAGGATCAAATTGAATGGTTTCTCTTTTATAAAAACTGAAATATACAAGGAAGCTGTAACTGTGAAGTTTGATGTGCCTAATAATATTTTGAAAAAGTGTATAAAGCACAATTAGAAATACAAGGAGAACTGACGAAAAATGCAGTATTAGTGATAAACTTTGCCCAATTCAAAAGGCAGTTGGAACAATCTAAAAATAGTTGGCTTGGAATGACTTACTGTTCCAACAGTTTATTAAAGGAAAGTGCCCAGCAATTGGCCATTGGCTCTCCTGAGCTGGACCAAGACCTCGTGTTTCAGGGGTCCTCTCTTCCCTGGGAGGGGGAGTCTGCTTCATATAGTCAGCTGTCTGGGGCCAAAGCTAGGTGTCTGCAAGCAACTTTAGCAGAAGAGATTTTTTGGAGTTCCCCCAGCTAAGCATGAGAGAGTGCCTTCCTTTAACCACTGTTACACAGTATCTTTCCTTGCTTCCCCTTTTGGCAACTGTTTTAGTTCAATCCTTCTGTGTGGGTGAACTTGATCACCTTGCTTTAAGCATCTCAGTCAACTCCTGCTTCTGCACATCAGTGGTATTCTATAAAAATGAGTAATTATACAAAGTAATATATATGTGTGTGTGCATCAAGAAACTAGGGAAGGAAAGGATAAAGTTATGTCTAAATATAGAGAACTCCATAAAACATTGTCTAGGCTGAAAGTGAGTAAGTTGCTCAGTCGTGTCCGACTCTGCGAATTTTCTAGGACAGAATACTGGAATGGGTAGCCTTTCACTTCTCCAGGGGATCTTCCCAATTCAGGGATTTGAACCCAGGTCTCCTGCATTGCAGGTGGATCCTTTACCAGCTGAACCACAAGGGAAGCCCAAGAATACTGGACCGGGTAGCCTATCCCTTCTTCAGCAGATCTTCCCAACCCAGGAATCAGACCAGGGTCTCCTGCATTGCAGATGGTTTCTTTACCAACTGAGCTACAGGGAAGCCTGTCTAGGATGAAAAACAACTGGGAAATCCAGATGATGAACAGATGGATTGTTCATTATACTAGCCTGTCAACACTTTTTATAGGTTTGAAATTTTTTACATAAAAGTGGGGGGAGCATAATTCTACATATTAAAATAAAAATCATCCAAGATATGCAGGAGTGTGGAGAAGTGAAGGTAGAGTTTAAACCAAGATTGAGCTTGAACTGATATTTGTTAAAGCTCTGTGTTGGGTACATGAAAGTGTAAGTAAAAGTTGCTCAGTCATCTCTGGCTCTTTGCAACCTCATGGTCTATACAGTCCAGAATTCTCCAGGCCAGAATACTAGAGTGGGTAGTCTTTCCCTTTTCCAAGGGATCTTCCCAACCCAGGGACTGAACCCAAGTCTCCTGCATTGCAGGCAGATTCTTTATCAGCTGAGCCACGATGGAAGCCCAAGAATACTGGAATAGATAGCCTATCCCTTCTCCAGAGGATCTTCCCAACCCAGGAATTGAACCAGGGTCTCCTGCATTTCAGGCAGATTCTTTACCAACTGAACTGTGATAGTATCCTCTCTGTGCCTATATATGTAAAACCTTAAAGGAAAAACAATTTGTTGACTGAGTATAGTAGAATTCCATGTCAGTAAAAGCAAGCAAAGGTATAAAGAAAGCAAATGTGTTTGAAAGATTATTTATGAAGAAGGGCTAGCACATAGCATGCTGTTAACACTGGTTACCTCAAAGGGATGGGTGAAGTGTCAGGGAGAGAATTAGCTTGTACGTATTTTTGTAGCTATTTTTAAAAATATTTGGTTTTATTTATTTTTTCATTTGGCTGTACCAGGTCTTAGTTGCAGCACCTGGGATCTTTACTTGCATCATGTGGGATCTTTATTTGTGGCATATGGGACCTAGTTCCCTGACCAGGGATGAAACTCGGGCCCCCTGCATTGGGACCTAGGAGTCCTAGCCACTGGATGACCAGGGAAGTCTCAGCTTTGTTATACACATTTATATATGTACATATATATATATATATATATAAGATATATCTAATAATGTAGTTTGACATTATACAACATGCATGTACAACTGTTATAATTTTCAAAGCTTGAAAAAGAATCAAAACATGGTACCATAAAGGGAAAGTCTATTTCTAAGTGCTTNATATATATATATATATATATGATATATCTAATAATGTAGTTTGACATTATACAACATGCATGTACAACTGTTATAATTTTCAAAGCTTGAAAAAGAATCAAAACATGGTACCATAAAGGGAAAGTCTATTTCTAAGTGCTTGCAAGGTTTTAGATGATGTGAATATATGACAAGGCCTGGGAATTTGGGGAACTGTAGCAAACATGAATGAATTGGCTCAATTAAGAAGAAATCCACTGTGTACATTAAAACAAACACCTCCAATTTTCAACTCTGGACAGATGCTTTCTTGATATATCCAACATAGGTAACTTAACAAACAGTGTGACAGCCTAACCAAGCTGGAAGGGCTTCTCTTACACACCCTTTAAAAAAAATTCATTTGCAATCTCTGTCACTTATGTTCATGGACCAGCAGTCAGTTCTTGCTGAAAGCTCATAGCTTTTAACATACTAAATTCAACCTTTGGCATTTTCCAGATATACAGCATTGGAGACTTCAATAATAATAATGACAATATACATATATTATATATATATTTCACATTAGTAGCATAAAGGAGACAATTCAAAATTTTATATGAAATTTTATATGAATGTGGAGATGTCAACTTTTTGACTGTGTGTGAGTGACCATCCAGCATCAGAACCATTTTCACATGTTTAGAGAATCCTGTACCTTGTGAGCACTGGTGTGAAGTGAAAGTGAAAGTTACTCAGTTGCGTCCCATTCTTTGTGACCCCATGGACTGTAGCCTCCCAGACACCTCTGTCCGTGGGGATTCTCCACTCAAGAATACTGGAGTGGGTTGCCATGCCTTTCTCCAGGGGATCTTTTCAAACCAGGTCTCCCACATTGCAGGTGGATTCTTTACCATCTGAGCCACGAGGGAAACCCAAGAATACTGGAGTGAGTAGCCTTTCCCTTCTCCAGGTGATCTTCCTGACTCAGGAATTGAACTGTGGTCTCCTGCATTGCAAGCAGATTCCTTACCAGCTGAGCCACCAGGGAAGCAGCTTCTCTGGCATCCAGGACATGAGTACACATCCTAGGATTAACCAACCACACTGACATCAGCTTTAAATCCAAATTAAGTAGGCAAAGCTAAGAAGTAGGGGCAGTGATGGTATCACGCCCCAGCTCTGGGCCTGCAGGGTAGCTGTGCTGGGGAAATCAGCTGGGTCACCTAGCATTGAACAGTGATCTCATTGCACTGATTCATAGAATGATTTCCTGGAGATGCCTCTCCCCCTCAACTTCATGAGGATTTTGCAGGCTTGGTTCCCCTCTCCTGGGCATGATCTGTGCTACACAGGAGCAGTAAGACTTAGTTTTACTTGGAACTGAGATCCTGGAGTCATAGAGGCTGAAAAAGTATTTTTAAAATTAATCATTCATCCTGATTTTAAAATAAATGCCTAAATGGAAACTTTTATGAAACCAAAATAAAAAATGACTTGTTTAATGCAATAAATACCTACCACTCTATTGTAATTAATAGGGAAATACTGAAAACATTCCTATTAAAGTCAGGACAAAACTAAGCCTGATGTCACTGAGTTCTCAACATGTTTGAGAGGGATTAATTAATGCAATAAGAAATTGGAGGGTGAACAATGTAAATATGAAAAAAAAGAAAATTATTACTACATGCAGGTGATATGATTTTTATCTGGAAAAGTCAGAAAAATTAGCTTAAAAAATTAGCAAGTTCAAAAGTAAATATTGAAGTTAGTGAATTTCCCTATACATTAATCGTCACTCAGTTCAGTTCCGTCACTCAGTCATGTCCGATTATTTAAGACCCCATTGACTGCAGCATGCCACACTTCCCTGTCCGTCACCTACTCCCCCAGCTTGCTAAAACTCATGTCCATCGAGTCAGTAATGCCATCCAACCATCTCATCCTCTGTCATCCCCTTCTCCTCCTGCCCTCAATCTTTCCCAGCATCAGGGTCTTTTCAAATGAGTCCATTCTTCCCATCAGGTGGCCAAAGTACTGGAGTTTCAGCTTCAACATCAGTCCTACCAATGAATACCCAGGACTGATTTCCTTTAGGTTGGACTGGTTGGATCTCGTTGCAGTCCAAGGGACTCTCAAGAGTTTTCTCCAACACCATAGTTCAAAAGGATCAGGGACCAGAAATACTTGGACACAGCCAGGCCACCAGGAAAACAAGCGGGAGGTCGCACCACCACACACACGTGGATGGTCCCTCGACACCTGGGACGCTGGCTCCAGGCCACTCCTGGAGCCTCCCACGACCCGGCCCCTACTCCAGGCCCAGCACGCCACAGCTCCACTGCCTGCAGTGGAGGGGACCCGTAGTAGTCACTAGTTAGTGCTAGTAGTTACTAGTTAATGCTAAAATAGAAAAAAAAAAACAAACACAAAAACCACAAATAATTACTAGGGGGAAAAAAAGTTAATAAGAAATATCTAAGATCCATATTAAAATTTATAAATATTTATTGGAAAGTGATGCAAACAATTATTGATAATTATTTATTGAGGAATGTATTGAAGAGACATATCATATTCCTGAGCATAAAAACTCAATATTGCGAGCGTGTCACTTCTTCATACTCATATTTTTAATTCCACTCAAAACATATGTCTAATGAATTATTTTAAGAGAATCTGACAAAATTATACCCGTGAATGAGTACCCTAAAAGAGTCAAGAGAATTCTTTGCAAATACTACATAGAAGAGGGCCTTGCTCCGTGAGTCATTAGAACATCTTATAAAGGGAAGAAAAGTAAACAGGGCGAGACAGCTGCAGGATTAAACACAAAAACTATAGGAGAGCAAGTCCAGAAGCAGAGCCAAGGATACAAAAGAACGTGGAAGTAAAAGTGGTGACAAAGAGCGATTCTGCTTCTAGATTAACATGGCAAATTATGACATAATAATTTGTCAAATGCAGCTAAAACTATGCTTTTATGAAACTTAAATATACATGTTGGAAAAGAAGAAAGACTAGAAAACAATGATCTAAGTATTCATCTAAAGAAATTAGTAAAAAGAATAGCAAAGACTGAAAAAATTTAATAGTACAGCAAAGGCTGAAAAAAATTAATAATACAGCTGAATGTAATGACATATATTAACAATAATATATATTAACAATAGTATATTAACAATAATATTAACAATATATTAACAATAGTATATTAACAATAATAATAAAATGGAGAGAATCAATAATACCAAAGGTTGATTAAAAAAAAAAATACTACTAATCTTAATAAACTCCTGGCAAGCTGATCAAGAACAAAAAACCAATGTTATTACCTATATCAAGAATGAAAAAGGGACATCATTGTATATCTTGCAGACAGTAAAATGACAAAAAGAGAATATTGTAAATCAAGAGAGTAATCCCCATTTTATATTAAAAAGCCAGCCAAATTTTGTTACTATAACCTGATTTTAAAAAATCTTAGTATATATAATAACATGTAGAAAAGATAATACATTGCAAATGTGGATTTATTTGGGGTAAGACTGATTTAACATTACATATATCAAAATCATTATACTAATTTACAATATAAATGACCAAATTAACCAAAAAAAAAGAAAATTTTATTTAACAATAAGAGTCGAGAAAGCATTTGACAAAACCTATCTACTCATTGGGGGGAAAACTCAGTGAGTTAAGGAGAGAAGAGAATTAACTCCTTAACTTGGAATGCTTACCAAAGAAACCTCTAGCAGATCTCTGAATGGTACACTGTTAAACTGTTAGAAGGTTTCTGATACTGGGAACCAGATAAAGATTTCTGCCCACTTTATTTCTATTCAGTATTATGTTAGAGGTCCTAGACAGTGAAATAAAACAAGAGACAGAAATAAAAGGAAAAAGATTAAGAAGCTAGAAGTAAAATTCTTACTATTCTCAGATGATTGTATGTAATGACCTAAAAGAATCTGCTGATAACCCATTATAATTAACAAATAAATCAGCAAGATCTATGGAAACCAAATTAAGAATATCTACAGAGACAATTAGAAATTGGCAAAAATTTAAAATATGCCATTAAAATTATATCAAGACATCTGATACACAGGAATAAACATAACAAAAGGTATTCAAAAGTCCTTCACAGTATCTGAAACATTGTTGAGGATAATAAAGACTTAAAAAGGAAGAATATACACTTCCAACATGGTAAAAATTCAGTGTAACCTAAAATTGATGTAAGATTCAATGCAACCCCAATCAAAATTCAAGCATTTTGAGAAAAGCAAAATAAGATGATTTTATAATTTACATGGAAATGGAAGAAACCACCTATAGTCATGACAGACAATCTTGAAAAAGAAAGAAACCTACCACTATTGGATATCAGGACCTATAAACCTACAGTAATTAAGATAGTGTGGGAATGATCTAAGGACTGACCAATGGACAAATCTTTCAGAAATGTCCAGAAAGAACACTTAATTGGCATTATGACTGATACTACAGAATAGTGCAAAAAGAATGGTCTGTTTAATAAAGTGTTCCTTCGTCAGTTAAACGTCTATTTGGAGCGGAGTGAAATTTCACACTTTGCTTTACCTTGCACAACTATTAACTGCTGATGGATGGTATATCTAAATGTGTTAGTTTCTCTAGAATATAACATAAGAGAATATCTTCATGATGGTAAAAATAAGGGAGGAGGAAAAGATTTCTTTAAAGGGATGCAAAAAGTAGCCAACCAGGAGGGAAAAAAATACAATTATGAGAATGTAGTGGTTTAATGGTATTTCTTCTAATTCAGGTCACCTGAAACCCATGAATATTAACTAATCTTACATGGCAAAGATGTGATGGATTTGAAGATTTCAGGATGGGATCATCGTGGATTAAGGTGGGCCCTGAGTCCAATGAGCTATGAGGGACCTGGGTTCAATCCCTGGGTTGGGAAGATCTCCTGGAGAAGGAAATCACAACCCACTCCAGTATTTTTGCCTGGAGAATCCCATGGATGGAGGAGCCTGATAGGCTACAGTCCATGGGGTCGCAAAGAGTCTGACACGACTGAGCGACTTCACTTTCTTTCTTTCACTTTGACTCCAATGATGGGAAATGAAGATGAGGAACAGACATGGAGGCACAGAAGAGAGCACTTTGTAGAGACAGTTACACAAGGGATAATGTTAATATCCCTTATAGTTCAGTCAGTAAAGAATCTGCCTGCAATGCAGGAGACCTGGGTTTGATCCCTGGGTTGGGAAGATCCCCTGGAAGAGTGAATGGCAACCCACTCCAGTATTCCTGGCTGGAGAATCCCATGGACAGAAGAGCCTGGCAGGCTACAATCCATGAGTTGCAAGAGTTGGAATCGACTTAGCAGTTAAACCACCACAATGTTATATGGAGTCAGATATTGAAGTGATATGTCTACAAGGAAAGTCAAAGAAAGCAAAGAACACCTGGAGTCACCAGAAACTAGGAGAGAGACACGGAATAGATTCTTCCTCAGAATCTTCAGAAGGATCCCACCTTGCCTGCACTTTGACTTTGGCCTTATGGTCTTCAGAACTGTGAGAGAGAGAAAAAAAATCTGCTGTTTTCAAGCCACCAAGTCTATGGTAGTTTGTCACATCAGACGTAGGAAACATATAAAGGGTGAAAAAACTGTCACAGAATATACTAAGATATTGTGATATATATATAAATAAACACAAGGGAATTTTTTTCCAGAATGCATAAAAGTTCCAATAAACCAATAAGAAAATGACACGGAATCCACTGAAACAGTGGGCAATCGAATTAAACATATCCAATACATCTATGAAAGTGTTCTCAACATTATTGGTCGTAAAATAACTGAAAACTATAGCTAAATAAGTCAATACATTCACCAAAAGAGCTAAGATTAAAAAGAGTAACAATAATAAATACTGCTGAAGATACTGAATACCTGAAATTCTCATGCTGAAAGGAATACTAATTTACATATCACCTTAAAACTGTTTGGCAAAATTTTATGACATGGTCCAGCAATTTCACCCTTATGTACATGTATACTTAACAGAAACTTGTTTTATATATATATATATATATATATATATTAAAATGTACAAGAATATTTACAGTAGCAATCTAGCCCAAAGTTGGAAACAACCCAAATGTCCACCAATGGTAGAAGAGATAAATTGTGAAATATTCAAATAATAAAATACTATACAACAAAATATACATTAACACAACTTGAATTTCACAAGTATAACTTGAAGTGAAAGAGAGCACATCAGAAGAAAATATATGGGTTCATCTGTACATATAGCAGATGGGGGGGGAGAAACATAGTGACTAAGAAAAAGCCTGGCAGCGTGTGTCCTAGGTGCTGGCAGTGTTCTGTTTCTTGAGCTATTGGGGTATTTTTATAAATGTGTTCATTTAGTGATAACTCATCGAACTGCATTTATATGATTTATGCAGTCTCTTTGTGTATTATACTTTAATAGAAAATAATTAAAGCAAGTAGAAAAGCAATTTATCAACAGAATAAGTTATAACATCTGGTTAAGTTCCGGAAGAAAAGGTTGGATACTATTTCATAGAGTATTGTAAAAATAAACGCCAATAGATCAGATAATTAAATGTAGATGTGGGATGATTTAAAGACCATGAAGAAAACCTGGAGGAGGTTTTCTTGGGGGAGGTTTAACCTTGGGGGAGGACGAAGAGGCATGGAAAGCGATTTGACACATGACACAACACTGCAAAACAAAAGATATGTAGAAGTGTACATAAGATGTTAATGATTATATATAAAACTATGCAAATAAAAACGATAAACTGGGAAATATTTATAGTACATAAGAGAGCCAAAGAAGGGCATCTCTGGTGGTCAAGTGGGTGAGACTTTACCTTGCAATGCAGGGGGTGTGAGTTTGATCCCTGGTGGGGGAGCTAAGATCCCTCATGCCTTGCATCCAAAAGACCCCCAGAACATAAAACAGAAACAATATTATATAACAAATGCAATAAAGACTTTAAAAATGATCTACATCAAAAAAAATCTTAACAAAAGAAGATATTAAAACAGAGAGGCGTAAGTGGGGGTGGGGTTGTGATCTCCCAAGAGCCCTTGCGGTCGGCTTCCTCGCGAGACTGTGGTTCACGCTGTGGTACTCTCAGCGGACTCTGCGGTTCTGGTTTTCTGAGACGCTGTCATCCACCAGCGCAACCCCGGCATCCTCTGCTATTTGCCTCCATCAGATCCACTCTTGCTGCCCTACACACCCCAAGCCTTGGGAGCATCCTTTGGGATCCTGTTTGCTTTCCCGGGGAGCCCACAGTCTGCCTGCCAGGACCAGGACCCGGCCCGCAGGCAGCCCCCACGTTGTTCAAAGGAGATTTCCTGCTGGCGGGGCCCCGGTGAAGGGCCTGGAAGTCGACTTGGGGCGGAAGTGCAAAGCCCCGAGGCTACTCTCCAGGTGAAGGACTCAGGACTCAGCTGTGGTCTCTTGGGAAACGTTGAGACACCCCGCAGCTGTCAGGAGGAACAACAGGCCGAAGGATGCTAGTTACCAGGACTTCAGCTGCATTTCTTCAGCGTCAGCACCGGCTCCCTCCTTACTCTGTGGCTCAGGACAGACTTCACCCAGGGACTTAAAGCCTTGTATGCAGGTAACATCTGGTTTCCCATTCTAAAATATGTTGGAGAATTATAAATACTACCTCCATCTTGACACTGGAAGTAGCCTTATGTGAAAGTGGTCATTAGAGAACACAGATTTCCAAAATGTCAAACAACAGGAAACTCTCTGAGCTAGTTTTAAATCTGCATCTGCTGTTTTGATCCTGTGCTTTTTCTCACGTACTTTATTTACTTTCTGCCAGTTTACTGTCGGTGTAGAGATAGCCTGAATAGCTTTCAGCATTTTATGAAGTCAGTTCCTCTTTTTACATGTGCACAGTATAATACATACATGTGGGATTCCTGTAGAATATTCACACATTTTTCTGTGTGTGTGGCATGTATATTGTATATATAATTCACACTTTTATCTGAAGCTTGGCTTGCAGTTAAAATACATACATGCACACCTGGAGTTTTTCATAAGGAAATTAAGAACATAGTAGACTGATTTATTTCTGATCACTTGGCTTATTATCTGTGTTGGAGTTACCATAGAAACATGGAGACACAGGCTCACACCACTCAGATTCCTAGGATATCTTGGGTGCTCAGAGTATTTGTAACTTGAGACCAATTCATAAAACTGCTGTGGTGGAAATGGGACCAGTTTTGTCTGCCAGGTCATAGTGATGTGCATTAGTCCATCAGGACAATGCTCTGTTCTAATTCCCAAATTGAAAAAAAAAAAAAAAGATCAGAAAGCTAGGGATTGGAAAGTCCTAAGGTCCTAAGGCTAACAATAGGACTGCTGGATAAAACATCCTTTTAAAAAAATTCTCCAGATGTATTTATTAAATCAATTGAAGAGATATATAGCCACTATGACTCCATCCTCACTTTCTAA
>SJYV01040216.1:0-12958 GCA_006410875.1 Neotragus pygmaeus
TGTGTCTGTTTTTTGATAAGTTCATTTGTATCCGATTTTTAGATTCCACATATAAGGGTTGTCATAGGATATTTCTCCTTCTCTGTCTCACTCACTTGACTCAGCATGACAATTTCTAGATCCATTCATGTTGCTGCAAATGAGAATTTACTTTTATGATTAGTAAGATTCCTTCCCACTATTTTGGCAACTATCTGAAGGTGATTGAATTGGCTCCAACCTTTTCTTAACGTCTGGGAACTCAGGATGATTGGTGGGATAACCTTTTAAGTTACACTGTCTATTTGAAACATTCACTAAAATGTGTAGGCTGAAAAATACACAGTTCTTAATTTGTCATTTTGGTAGCATTGTTCACTGATGAACAAAGAATTATTTGTTAATGAGGAACATTGATTCTTATATGTTTTAATGCAGAAAATTATTTTTCAAAAAGGCGTGGTAGAAATTGGGAACGCCATTGAGTGGACACAGGAAATGTTCTTCTATTAACACTTCACAAATACATTTTTTGATGATTCCTATATAAAGAAAGCCTTATGAATTCAGTAAGGGCCCTTATACAAAATTTTTGGATGTTGTACATAGTATGAGTAGTTCTTTTTTTTTAAGTAAACACAGCATGCAATTCAATAAGCCTAATAAAGCGGGGAAATTGTTTGTTTTATATATTCTTCATCCTCAAAATTAAAGTCCTTTGTATTAGGTTGTGAGGAGTGAAGGTATTGTCCAGCCTTAGTAGGCAATGAAGGAGTGCAATGCCATAATGATAGAATAGTGGGTGTAAAATTGGGGATTATAGGGAATTCTGTGGTTCAGGAAGGAAAATGGGTAGCTAATAGACAAAAGATACTTAGGTTGCTGCTGCACAGGAAATCTGAACTGTTGAGAGTCCTCTCCTGCCAGCAGTTTTCACTGTAGACAATTTCTCGAAATTTTCTATTACTTTTCCTTACAGTGCCTTGGCAACAGGCCAGGTACCAGCGCAGAAACAAGCAACACATTTTCTGCTTGTCTTGCTTGAACATTCTGTTGGTTATGTCAGACAGGTCCAGCTGTTCTTAGGGTTCCCGAGGAGGCTGTGGCCTGAGAATTCTGCTTGGAACCTTTTGAGTATATTCTCAGCCTCTGCCTCCTGGTTTGGTGACAGTGACCAGAGGGAGAGCAACGTCAGAGGGTCGTTCATGCTGGGGGTGGGTTTCTGGGCAGAGGAGAGCGATGGAGGCTTCCTTCCCACGTCCTTCTTCTCCTCGGATGACATTGTCTTTATTGAGCCCTGGAGACTAGAGCAATCTTGCTTAGCTGACATTCCAGAGGAAGGAGCAAGCAGGATTCTTAAATTACACTGTGGGGCTGAGGGAAAGGGAGGAACTCCTGCTCTTTGAATCCTGGGACCGACACAAACCATAAGGATTGTCCACAAGGAAAATGAACAGAAAACACACTTTGACAGTTCTGTTACTTGTTGAGACCAACTGTCACAGCCCTTTTTTCTTTTTATAAGGAGACATTAAATAGAGATAGAGAAGTTTTTTAAAAAAATCCTTGGCAATGTGGCTGGCATATGCTTTTGGAATCTAGAGAAGTCTTGCGTAACAAAGCTAATTTTTATGGCATAATACATTTTTTATTTATTAGAAAATGGATGGAAGCACTCTGACAATGGGAATCAGCAAAAGGAAAATTCTTCATGTATTAGCACTAGTGTTTGACATGTTCCCTCCTTCTTTTTCCTTCCTCCCTTTTTTCCTTCCCTCCCTCCTTTCTTCCTTCCCTTTCTCCTTCCTTTCTTCCTTTTTTAAAAATTAAGTACCTAGCACGCTGCTGTATTTACAGTGGATAACCAACAAGGGCCTACTGTACAGCAGATGGAACTCTGCTCAATGTTATGTGGCAGCCTGGATGGGAAGGGAGTTTGGGGGAGAATGGATCCCTGCATATGTATGGCTAAGTCCCTTTGCTCTTTGCCTGAAACTATCACAACATCATTAATCAGCTATACCCCAATACAAAAGTAAAAGTTTTAAAAAATTGAATAGTGTTAGTTGCTCAGTAGTGTCTGACTCTTTGTGACCCCATGGACTGTAACCTGCCAGGCTTCTCTGTCCAAGGGATTTCCCAGGCAAGAATACTGGAGTGAGTTGCCATTTCCTTCTCCAGGGGAATCTTCCTGACCCAGAGATCGAACCCAAGTCTCCTGCACTGCAAGCAGATCCTTTACCATCTGAGCCACCAGGGAAGCCCCAGTATATATGAGTATATGCCAGATATATCAGATACAGATCTTATCCTGAGTAATATAATATATTAATGTTTTATATATATATATATATATATGTATATATAAATAATATACAGTGGTTAAGATGAAATCGAACATATGACAAATATGATGCTAGAGCAATTAAACTTCTTTTTATTTGTTCACATAATGTGTATTTTTTAAGGACACTAGGGACAGGGTATTGCGTCAATGCCGGGGTTATGACTTTAGTTGCCCTGGAAGAGTATGAACATCACTAGAGGACACAGACGTTTACGGGCATTTACAATGTGGCACGGTCAATGGTAAATCTCATTTTTTCAACAAATAAATTTCATTGCTTACTAAATGCCAAGCATTCCTTAAGAAAAGTTGAGATGAATTCATAGAGAAGGCCTCCTTTGAGTTGAATTTTGAAGGGTGGGCTTGAACATAGAGATGGGGGGAGAAAAGCATTCATGTCTGAGAATGAGGAGAGAGTGATGGGGAGAGTGAGAATGAGGGCACATTCAAGATTTTACGAAGAAAATAAGGCAGCTATAGCAATAGCTAACCTTATATAATATTTAATCTGTGCCAGGTACCATTCTAAATGCTTGGTGTATGCTTTATTAACTCAAGTGTTTCTCATATTATTCCTATGATTTGAAAAAAAATTTATTTGTTGTATTTATGTTTATTTTTGACTGCGCTGAGTCTTCATTGCTGCACTTGGGCTTTCCCGAGTTCGGGGCCTACTCTCCAGTTGCCATGTGTGGGCCTCTCGTTGCAGGGGCTTCTCTTGTTGCTGAGCACGGGCTCTAGGGCTCGCGGGCTTCAGTAGCTGTGGCTCATGGGCTTAGTTCTCCACGGCATGTGGGGTCTTCCTGGACTAGGGATGGACCCTTGTCTCCTGCATTGGCAGGTGGACTCTTTACCACTGGGTCACCAGGCAAGTCCATCCCTGCGATTTGGATACTGTTGCCATTTTACAAATGGGTAAACTGAGGCACAGGGAGGTTATATGACTCCCCCAAAGCAGTACAGCTAGGAAGGGATCAATTGGGGATTCAAACTCAGGCAGTCCAGCTTGCTAGGGAAAGTTGTGAAGTGGAAAATAGCAAGGAGTCCAGTTTGCCCTGAGACTAAGGTTGATGTGGAGGAAATGTGGGAAATAAATAGGCAAGGTATTTGGGGCTGTATTTCAAAAGGCCCTGAGAGCTTGGTTGTGAGTTTGAATTTCCTTTTGCTAATAAAGGGAAGCCGCTGAAAGTTTTTGAGCAGGGAGTACTGTTATGTGAGCTGTGTTTCAGAAGATTCAACCTGAAATACTGTGAAATGAGGGGTGTCAAGGCAGGAAGAGAAGTTAGGGACTGATTGTGGGGGTGGGTGGGAATGAGGCTCAATGATAGTAATGAGAGTTCTTAAGAGACGGGGCTTACAGGGTTTAGGAATTTATTAGGACGCTGAGGATTAGGATGTTAACCTTTGGCTTACAATAGGCAGTGGTCGTAAATGGTTAAATGAATATGCCGGCTATGGAAATTTCTTGGGCATTAACATTTTCCCCTCATTGGTGGTTGTGGTGGTTGTATCGAATGCCCTTGTGATGGAAGAAAAAGAACAAACATCAAAAGTACCTTTTAACTTCACAATTCTTTCTAAACTTCTTTAAGCTTATATGCTATACTGCTGATTTGCAGACTTCAAAGTACACAGAAGGATCAGGGTCAGATTGAAAAATTATTTCTTACAGTTTGATAAAATATGCATGTTAATCCTATGACCTGCTACTGAAATTATTTATGTGTTAACGTAACTTTGTAACACTAATTGTACTGTTTAGGGCCCCATTGTCCCCCTCTCATAGCTTTTTCCCTGTAAGTTCTGGCAAATAATTTTTGCTTATTATTTATCCTATACTTTACTGGTTCCGTGTGTTGTTTATAGATTCAAGCTGGGTCATTTTGGAGGGATTATGGTAAGAATACTAAACTTGAATGTGTTCCTGTGGGCAGTGGTTGGGAGTTTTGTATTCAATTTGCTGTCTGGTTCTAAATGTTCCTTTCGTTGTTATTACCTAATGAGAACACCATCTCAATATATTTGTGATAACTTTTTTTAGATGCAACACTTTATAGTTTTTCAATTCTTTTTCAAATAGGAGTTATTGCTTTTCTTCCTTCCACGTGAAAGGGAAAACCAAGATAGAAAATTAAGAATTGAAGTTTTCACCATGAACTCACCAGGTTTTCCTAGTTTTCACATATTTGTGAGATTCCTATTAATAACAATATCAGAATTGCTATGATTTTATAGGTTAAAGTTTTGTTTCTTTTGTAGATTGAAACTTTGTTGGAATTGATAGAAGTATACCATTTGATTGTCTGCTTGGCAGCTTTTAGAGACTGGTCATTTGCAGTTTTCCTTTTAGAGCTGAATGCTAATATTTAAGAGTTCTTAAAGCAGTGGGTGTCTTAGTTATGTGATGTCTACACAATTATTTTTAACAGTTTTCCTGACTTTTCCAGAAGTTTATTATAGTACTGTACTGTGAAACTGGTAAGAAAATTAAGCTTTGGGGTTTACTATTACTTCTTAAACTTCAGTGTGCTTATGAATTACTGGAAAATCTTTTCAAAGGGCAGACGTGCTGCAGTCCATGGGGTCGTGAAAAATCAGACATAACTTGACGACTGAACAACGTGACCAGTAAGTCAGGGGCAGGGCCTGAAATTCTACTTTCTAATAAGTTAGTCTTATGGGCTACACTAGTCTAGGGTCTAGTCCTTGTGTGTAGTACTTGCCAACTCTGTGACTCTGAGCTCTCAGTTGATTTTTCTCATTTGCCACATAACAGAGGGAGGCTGTGAGGATTAAGTGAGAAAGTGGACACAAAGAGCCCGGTACATTGAAAATATTTTATAGAGTAAATGGTAACTACTGTTATTTACCATTGCCTTTATAGTAGAATATAATTCCAAGAGTTTGCTAAGGGACTTCCCTAGTGGTCTACGGCATGGGGCATGGGTTTGAGAACTATTGCTAAGATCCCGCAAGCTACTGTGGCGTGACACCCCTATGCTGCCCCCCGCCAAAAAGATGAAAAAGAGCTTGCTGAGAAGTCAAAATTTTTGTATCGGTTTTGGAGCAAAAGTCCTTGGTGGAAGTTCTGTCTCTTTTATGTATTGCTGTGGGTCCACAGAAAGGTCATTTCGTTTCATTTTCATGAGTTATAGCTGTGAAATAAGAGACGGTTGGGTGAGGGATTTGTGAGGTTTCTTTCAACTTGAACCAGTGATTCTATAACCGTTTGATTTGTATAATATTCTGTTTTTTAGACTGTTGACATAGAATAAGTCATATATTTGCTTCATCTGGTTTAAAATTCATTTGATTTAAATTTGACTTCAAAGGTCCCCACTAATTTCTCTCCTCACCCCCTATATGTTAGTTATTGTTTTGATAAAGAATTCCGAAAAGCTATTGAGACTGCAAATTGAAGCTATGGGCAATTTTGAAGTAACAAAAGAAAGCTCATTCAGGATACCAGAGAAACCACTGTGTAGCTGAAGACAAAAATTGCCTTCAGCTTCTTTGTAAACTATCATATCTGAACCATTATTATAGCTTATGAAATCATTCAGATTGCATCCTGCTTGCTGGATAATTGTCTAGAGCTTGCCTCCAAATTTCAATCTTAGGGAAAAGGCATTCCCTAAATATCCCAATCCTAATGACTGCTAGTATATTTTGAAAGTTGTTTTAAATTATTTTAACATGCTAGAAGTATCAAATATAAAGGGTCTCTCCAAAGGTAAAAGATCTTTATTAAGAAAATAAATAGCTACATGGACAGGTGTTTGGGAAAACATCTATTGTAAAAAAATTTGTTAGTCATCAAAATTTTCTTTTGCTGAATTATCAGCTTTAGGGTATGAACATGACTTTTAGCAGTGAATAAATAGGAGTTTGAAAATTGGAGATAGGAGAGTTGAATTTTATTAGTATGGAAATATTCCTGTCCATTTCCAAAAAGATTTTGAAGTAGCTGGAAGCTTTGTTAAAAATGTAGCATTGATAAAGAAATGTTACTGTCAATAAGAATGCAAATTTGTATGACCTTTCTGGGAAGTAACTTGTCAGTATTTCTTAAGAGTCTTAAAAATCTTAATATTCTTTGACCCCAAAATTGTACCTTTGAAGTTTCATTCATAAGGAATTAATATAAAATAAGAACATAGGTCTGTGTTGAATATTTTAATCACATTGTTAATAATAGTGATATGTTAGAGTATAGCTTCCATGAGGACAATTATTATACTTGTTTGTTCTCATTATTATATCATTAGTGCCGAGTACAGTTTCTGGCATACACTAGGCATTCAGTAAATATTTACTGAATAAATGAACCTAAATGTTCAACAGTGGGGAAATGGTTGAATAAAAGATGGGGTATCACATATGATGGCATATTATACAGTCATTCAAATGTGCTTTGAGAAGTTTTTAACTATATGTGAAATAGTCATTTAAAAAGTAAGATAAAACACTACTTGTATAGTATGAGATAAACCATGTAAAAATACATGCATATAAAATAAAGACTGAGAATTTTGCTAGTGGCCTAGTAAAGAGAACTCTGTACTCTCAGTGCTGAGAGCCTGGGTTCAGTCCCTGGTTGGGAATCTAAGGTCCCCACAAGCTGTGTATGTGGCCAAGAAGTACATAAAAAACAAAACAAGAAAGACTGAAAGAAGAGTCATTAAAATTTCAGTAGTGATCATGTCTGAATGTTGCGTTGATAGGAGCTGTATTTATTTCTCAGATTTTCTCCAGTGTGCATGTTATATTTAAAAGATTGGTTTTTTTCTCTTAAAGTGAAATATTTTCCTTAGGCAACTGAAAAGATTATATAAACTTATTCTAAGTCTAAAGAAGAAGACTCTTCTTCTTTTACCTCTGTGGTCTTCATTTTCTCTGCTTTAAAATGAGTTGAAGAGAAATAAAAACAAGTCTACATTAAGACTTATGTGCAAACGTTCATAGCAGTATTATTAATAAAGACTTGCACAGAAATATCCAAAGCAGAATTATCCATAATAGCCAAAATGTAGAACCAACCCAAATATTTATCAGTTGGTAAATGGATTAAACAAATGTGGAGTATCTGCATAGTGCAATACTGTTCAGCAGTAAAAAGGAATGAGGTACTGTTATAAACTTACAACACGGATGAATCTTGAAAACATCATGCTAAGGGAAAAAAGTCAGATGGAAAAGATCACTTATGTGATCTACATGAAATATCCAGAAAAGACAAGTCTATGGGGACTTCCCTGGTGGTCCAGTGGTTAAGAATCTGCCTGCCAATACAGGGGACATAGGTTTGATCCCTGGTCCGGGAAGATTCCACATGCTGTAGGCTAGTAAGCCCATGTGCCACAGCTACTGAGCCTGTGCTCTAGAGCTGGTGCTCTGGGACAAGAGAATCCACCACAGTGAGAAGCCCACGCCCCACAGCTAGAGGGTGGCCCCTGCTTGCTGTAGCTAGAGAATGCCTGTGTGCAGCAGCGAAGACCCAGCGCAGCCAAAAGTAACATGAATAAGTAAACAGACAAGTCTATGGAAGGAGAAGGTAGGTTAGAGGTTGCCAGAGCCTGGGTATGGTGATGTCAAGTAACTGTAAGAGTGTATGAAGGCTCTCACTGGGGTGATGAAAATGTTTTAATACTGGATTGTTATGATGGTTACACAACTTGGCAAACTTGCTAAAAAAAAAATCATTCAAATGTGCACATAAAAGTGGAGGTTTTTATGATAGGTGCGTGCTAAGTCACTTGTTGTGTCTGACTCTGTGCAACCTTGTGGACTGCAATGTGCCAAGGCTCCTCTGTCCATGGGCTTCTCTAGGCATGAACACTGGAATGGGTTGCCATGCCCTCCTTCAGGGGATCTTCCCAACCCAGGGATTGAACCCACATCTCTTACATCCCTTGTGCTGGCAGGAGGGTTCTTTACCACTAGCGCCACCTGGAGAAGCAGATTCTTCACCATCTGAGCCACCAGAGAAGCCACTTATGATAGGTGGTTTAATGCAATTAAAAAATAATGACATTGGATCTGTAAAACTCCATAGTGTGAGAATGTAAAAGTAATATATAAAAAGAATATATACAGAAAGCAAGTATTGTGTGTGTGAGAGGAAATCATATGTCTTATTTTCTAACAGAGAAAACTTGCTTTTCATTTGTATGAATTAAATAATTCTCTAAGGGAAAACATGAGTCTAAGATAGTTCAAAAATTTTTCTAAGGTGCTTCTGTAATTGAACAAATATTTGAGGTTTCATTTAATGTGAAATCCCTCATATGCATGCTGCTGCTAACTCGCTTCAGTCGTGTCTGACTCTGTGCGACCCCATGAACAGCAGCCCACCAGGCTCCCCCGTCCCTGGGATTCTCCAGGCAAGAACACTGGAGTGGGTTGCCATTTCCTTCTCCAATGCCGGAAAGTGAAAAGTGAAAGTGAAGTTGCTCAGTCGTGTCCGACTCTTAGCGACCCCATGGACTGCAGCCTACCAGGCTCCTCCGTCCATGGGATTTTCCAGGCAAGAGCACTGGAGTGGGGTGCCATAACCCTATCAACCTCTTCTCTTCTCTCTTCTGCAGAAGGAGTTTTAAGTTCTCGTGCTGTATCATCTTTTAGGTCAAAAAGATATATATAATCTGAAGAGTAACTAACAAGAATCTCTTGACCATCTTCACTGTAACACAGATATGTCACCCTGCATGACTTACTATTAAGATGGGAAGGGATAAAACGAGCAACCATTCCAGTAGTTCCTTGGCCTGCATAATTCCCTGTAGCTCTTGTGCCCAGCATTTGCCGATCATATATACGTACTGACCTATCAGAACAACCAACAGCAAGATGATATGGTATTGGTGGACAAATAGCTACTGATGTGGCAGCACGTCGGCAGTTAATTAAAATATCATCTTTGCAATCTTCTTTTGTACAGCTAGTTTTGATGCATGTATCAAACCACCTAACAGTGCTTAATTATTACTCCTATTGCAAGTTTCCTGCTCTGATTAAGAACACAGCCCTAGGTTTATGCTGGGGGAAAGAGCTGCCTTTGATCAGGATTGCATTTTTCCAGCACTTCCCAGCTCACGTGACTCTCCAATGGCGATTCCCCTCTGGGAAGTAGTTTTCTTCAAGTCTGAAAAGCCTCTCTTTGCTCAATAGTCCTTTAGTTCAATTCACAGTGAAGTTAGTAGTTTAGGGAAAAAAAAGCCTTTTGAGTCGTTAGCTTGTTTATCGATATGACAAGTTGTCCTGGCCTCTGTTGGTGAAACACAGAGAAGTACAAACAGCCGAGGGCCCAGGCAGTGCAGATGGCAGGCAGAAGCCAGATTAGGCTCTCTTCCTCCGAGGCACTGTGGGGGGCTTGAGTTACCCAAGCTGGGGTTCTGTCTCCCTCTCTCGCCTTCCCTGTTACAATCTGCCCAGCGATAGGATTTCCTCTGCTCCACAAACACTGGCATTTCCCCCACTTTGGCTTTGAACGCTGCACTCTAATGTAATAGGAGATCCCAATTTGAACAGCACAGATTGATTTCATTGTTGTTGCAAATGGATGGTAGGTAAGCGATCCCCTGATGCTTGCACCCTTTAATGAGCCAGCATCTCAGGTTTCTACAGGGTGTCAGCTGCCACCAGCACAGCACAGAAATGGAACGACTTTTACAAAAGAAAAAGTGTGGAACTTGCCTCTCATTGACCATTTAGCGGTTATTTTAAACCAGAGTTTACTCTTACTATAGGCTTGTGTTCCTAATTATAAAAGCCAGTCCCTTTACCTCAATTTCAGTTGAGAGCAGTGTGGGCTGGGAGAGGGTTAGACTCAGATCGATGGGTTCAGCCTGGAGATAGGTATTCAGATTTCTCAGTTTAGGTTGGAGAGATTTTCGGTGGGGATGGGGTTCGAGTAACTTCTCTATAGTTTTCAATGTTAACTGTGCCGTAAGGATACTATTTCCTTTCTATCACTCCTCAGCACTTGACGTTTTCTCTAGGCCTCTCAGTGTGTGCCGATGACTTCCAACTGCCAGTTATCTGTATTTCTGTGCCTGAAGACTTTGTTCTTCTGGGATGAAGGATAAAGTTTTAAGGAATCAGCATAGGCCCGCCCCCACCCCTGGGCCCTCTTAAAATTTTAGTTATTTACTTATTGGTTGTGCTGGGTCTTCATTGCTGTTCAGGCTTTTCTCTAGGTATGGTGAGCGGGGCCTACTTTCTAGTTGCCGTGTGCAGGCACATCATTGAGGTGGCTTCCTTTGTTGTGGAGCATGGGTTCTAGGGTGCGTGGGCTTCTGTAATTACGGCACTGGGGCTCTAGAGCACAAGCTCAATAGTTGGCCACCTGGACTCCGCTGCATGTGGCATCTTCTTGGATCAGGAATCAAACCCGTGTTTCCTGCATTGGCAGGCAAATTCTTCACCATTGAGTCACCAGGGAAGCTCCCTGGGCCCTCTTATAATGACTAAGGAGTTGATATATAAATACCCCAATTCCCTTACCCCTTAGGTGGATTATTTAGAAGCATGCATTTTACCCCATTTCCAGAATTTCCTGGTGGGATTAAACTTCATGTAGTTGTTCTCCCTGGTAGCATGTGTAACGGCACACCTTTTATTGACAGCTTTTCTTGCCTATGTCTCTTTCAACTTTTCTGCCTATGTTCTCTGCACCTCCCAGATACACCACTTGAAGTGCAATCCTTTTCTCAGGGCTTGCTTCTAGAAAGGGCTTCCCAGTTGGGGCTAGTAGTAAATAATCCACCTGCCAATGCAAGAGACATGAGAGGTGGGTTCGATTCCTGGGTCGGGAAGATCCCCAAGAGAAGGAAATGGCAACCCACTCCAGTATTCTTGCCTGGGAAATCCCATGGACAGAGGAACCTGGTGGGCTACAGTCCTATAGTTCTACAGTCCATGGGGTCACAAAGAGTCAGAGATGACTGAGCATGCACACACTTCTGAGAGAACCTAAATTAAATACTCCCAAACTCATTTTGAAGTATAAGGTTGGGTTGGGGGCAAAATTGGAGCCCTGAATTCTCCAGAGAATAACCCTCATTCTGTATAGTACTGTAAGAACCTGAGCTTAGTTACACTGTGAATTTTAGTTCTTTTGTGGCTTGGTTGGATGCCCAACCACCATGTATAAGATATTTTTATGGCAAATTTGTTCCAAATAACCCACTTCTGAATTAATTTAATGCCCATACTTAGCTACCTATATTATTTCAATCATATTTTTGAAAAAATCTTTACTTTTTTTTTAACAAAAGCATCAGAATTAATGTGAAATATGGACATGGCTAGGAATCATGGTCATATTGAAGCAGATAAAGGAAATTAAAATGATTACTTTTAAGGAATAATATGACAATTTCCAGATTAACTGGAACTGAACCGTGGTTAGAGTTTCCAGATAATTTCTGCTCTTGTGTTTTATTTCTTCATTCCACCATCATTTATTGGGTGCCCTTAACTCTATGAGTGGAAAAATAGAAGACATGGTCCCTGTCCTTGTGAGCCCACGGTCTGATAGGAAGGCTGCTGCTGCTAAGTTTCTTCAGTCGTGTCCGACTCTGTGCGACCCCATAGACGGCAGCCCACCAGGCTCCCCTGTCCCTGGGGTTCTCCAGGCAAGAACCCTGGAGTGGGTTGCCATTTCCTTCTCCAATGCATGAAAGTGAAAAGTGAAAGTGAAGTCACTCAGTTGTGTCCGACCCCCAGTGACCCCATGGACTGCAGCCTTCCAGGCTCCTCCATCCATGGAATTCTCCAGGCAAGAGTACTGGAGTGAGGTGCCATTGCCTTCTCCAATAGGAAGGCTGACGAGCCAACAATTACGTTAAGAGTGGGACAAGTGATGGAGCAGAGAGAGAAGCACAGATGCTCAAAAAATGTATTGCAAGGGTTTGTGTTCCAGAGAAGCTGATGTTGGGGCTGCCTCAGGACATGGGGAACTAACCAGGTGAGGGGCATTCTGACTAAGGAGTTGTGCACCTGTGCATACAGAGATGGGAGACAATGAAGACTGTCAACTGTCTTCCAACATCTGTTTCTTCCTTCATTTTAGAACAAAACCTTCCAGGTTTTAGCTAAGCATGTGGGCACCCAGCTAGAGACTACATTTCCCAGTCTAGAGTTAGGACTAGTTAGCACTTGTGAGACATGAACCCAAGTGATGTGGGCTGGCAGTCTCTTTCTGGAATTTAGATAAGAAACATCTATCTATTATGAATTATGATATATATACAGATATATTTTTAATGTGTATGTATGTACATGTATACATATATGTGTGTAATGTATATATGTGTGTATGTATATGTGTATTGCACTCATCTCACACGCTAGTAAAGTAATGCTCAAAATTCTCCAAGCCAGGCTTCAGCAGAATGTGAACCGTGAACTTCCAGATGTTCAAGCTCGTTTTAGAAAAGGCAGAGGAACTAGAGATCAAATTGACAACATCTGCTGGATCATGGAAAAAGCAAGAGAGTTCCAGACAAACATCTATTTCTGCTTTATTGACTATGCCAAAGCCTTTGACTGTGTGGATCACAATAAACTATGGAAAATTCTGAAAGAGATGGGAATACCAGACCACCTGACCTGCCTCTTGAGAAACCT
>SJYV01040218.1:0-11163 GCA_006410875.1 Neotragus pygmaeus
ATTAAGCAAATATTAGTGTCATTTTATGAGTATTTGGGACAATTGATATTCACTTTATTTAAAGACCAACGTTAATTTTTTTTTAAATGTTCAAAAGCATACTACATCTCTTTCCCTTTAAGAAACAGAATTATCACAATTAATTATTTGTGATTTGGTAGTAGGTTCAGAATGAAAGGCAGCTATGCAAACAAGCAAAGTTCAACTCCAGGTTAGATTTTTCCCTGGATAGAAACCTTCATTGGTAAACATTTTTTTGGAGTAAAATGGAAGCCACAGTCTACCGAGTTATACCAAGGCACAGCTCAGAAGAGAAGAGATACAGGTAAATACCTGCTTGAATAAATTATTTTAGACTGCTTCTTTCATCTCAAGTGAACATGATTAACAAGATGAAAGACAACAACACTAAACATTGTTTAAAAGACTTTAAAAGTCAATAGTGAGAACAAATTCAGAGAAGACAATGGCAACCCATTCCAGTACTTTTGCCTGGAAAATCCCATGGACAGAGAGGAGCCTGGTAGGCTGCAGTCCATGGGGTTGCTAAGTGTCTGACACAACTGCGCGACTTCACTTTCAATTTTCACTTTCACACAATAGAGAAGGAAATGGCAACCCACTACAGTGTTCTTGCCTGGAGAACCCCAGGGAAGGGGGAGCCTGGTGGGCTGCCATCCCTGGGATCGCACAGGGTCAGACATGACTGAAGTGACTTAGCACCAGTAGCAGTAGCACTGAGAACAAATTAGCTGATTACATAAAGTAGCTAATTTTTCCACCATAAATAACACTCCTTTAAGTGGAATACATTGATTTACCAGGCATATATTTGGGGATTATCTTTAAAAGTAAATCAGTAGAAAAATAAATTTTTAAAAAATGGATTAGAAGTAATTAACAAAATTACTACTTTTTATGGGAAAATAGGCTATTAAAAATCTCCTTGTAGATTTATTTTTAGGCCTACTTTTCATATAATTTGACTAATGAACAGAAGGATATATAATTTAGGGCAATTCAGTTCAGTTCAGTTTAGTCACNGCTCCACCCCAACAAAAGCGCATTCTCCACACTGGAGATGTGAGGTTGGAGGTGACCTGACCGTGCTCATTTTCCTCATATGAGAAGCTGGGATGGTGGGTTGGAGGATGTGTGAGGGGCTCTTTAGCCCGCTGAGCACTGTGAGACAATGGTATAGCTGCTTCTGCTGGATTGAGTGGCCTGGCTGAGGTCTGCTGGCAGGAGAAAGCATCAGGGACTCCAGGGGAAAATGTTCAGGCAGAGCTGCTTCTGGCTGTCAGTGGAAGCCTCTTCCTATCCTGCTGTGGAGGACAGGGCTTTGGGACAGCGATCCCCATGCGAGTGTAAATGGACCAGTGAGTGGGCGCGTACGGGCTTGTCTTCCCTCAGGAAACCCTGCCGCCTCCTGCGGTCTGGGCTAGCCCAGCGCTGGCACAGCAGCGCCCATCTGTGCTGCGCGATTTCATCACAGCACCATGTGGCAGGGGCTTGAAGTGACAGCAGCAGGAAATGAGGCGGGGAGGGGGCTGGGGAACTGATCAGGTTTCTCAATTACTCCTTTACACTAACCAGTTCAGGCTTAGTGAGCACCTGGGCTCTTTAGCTTGGGTTGGGGGAGGAGGTCCCAAGAGAGACGCTATTGGTCTTCCTTCAATTTGGGCAGGTGGGAACCTCAGCGATGTATGTGCAGATAGGAACCAGATGTAACTTTATTTTCCAAGCTGGTGGTACAGGTCATGCCAATTGCATGAGGTTTCAAAAGGAAGCAAAGAGAAAATAAATAAGTTGCATGGGTCTGTGGTAGTGTTCATGTGTGTTGTATGTTGGAGGAGGTGACTGAAATCCCCAATCAATAAGGTAACTGAGTTATTTCTGTCAAGTGTTTAAGGCTATTACCTTGAGTGGACACAGGGCCGTTGCTTGTGTTTGCTGTAATCAGCTTAGGACTCATTGGACATATTGATCATTCAGCACTATCTGGTGTTCTTAAAACATTGGCAAATCTCTCCCTCCACCTCTCCTCCACAGTTCTCTCCCTCCTGAGGCGTCTTAAAAGCAAAAGCACACTTCTCTGTGCTGGCTGGGCTGCAAGTTTTCCACTCCACATCATCATCATTTGTTCTAAAAGCAAAATGCAATTTTCTGAGCGTCTTTACACTTCTGTGCACACACATATGCACGCACACACAGCCTCTGTACTCAACAATGTGCTTTTTAGTCTAGAAAAGGAGCAGAGACAACAGGTCCACTATAGTCCTGCAGTATCCCCAGGCAGGGGACCCGTTCCCAGTGCAGCCACAGACATTGTCCCCATTGAGGCGCCTCTCCAGCTCTGGGCGGCTCACAATCCCAACCTTTGTGACCACCAGAGAATCGTGGCCTGTACCCGTCCCCTCGGACTCCACCCTGCTGGCCTCCAAAGGTCACTGACAGTGATGTCACGGAAAAGCATGTGGCCAAGAGTCTGTCTTCGGAAGGAGTGCTGGAAACTGTTGGGCGATCCCTATCTGCCCAACCCCCAGCCTCGGGCCCTGGAGAACTTCTGCTGCTTGGAGGCAGTGCCCCGCGGACACACTCCCTGAGTGGCTGGAGTGGGGTAGTCCACTGAGGAGCCTGCTGTTCTGCCCTCTTCTCCACTCCCCACGTACACCCTCCCAGGTCAGCAGAATGGAGCACCAAGCAGGCTGGACCCCCGTGCCCTCGCCTCGGGCCTCCAGCCTCGTAGCCGTGTTAGCTCTCTTCTTGCACAGCTGGGTGTGGCACCCCTGCTTTGTGTTCCTTGCCTTTTTGATTTTTGCATCACCAGCAGGACTGACATACACAGATTCACCTGCACACACACGCACACACCCTGATCACCCCATAAGCCCACTCTGTTTCAGCTTCATTTAACCCAGTCCAGAGGGTGCTCTCGACACGGCTTCAGGTTAA
This sequence comes from Neotragus pygmaeus, assembly GCA_006410875.1. NCBI lineage: Eukaryota > Metazoa > Chordata > Mammalia > Artiodactyla > Bovidae > Neotragus > Neotragus pygmaeus. Next base: position 2,956 of record SJYV01040218.1, read on the forward strand.
GTGGAGCTGTGCACATCTCCCTGAAAGCCTGGGGATGCAGGACTCGCGAGTGCTCTGGGGGAATTTTAGAGAGGACCCCCAAAGAAAACAGCAAAATGTATATTAAAATTGCATTTACTGGGCTCGTGTGTCCTAAGTATTTCACATACATCATTTTCTATGACTTTCTTAGCCATGCAAGGAAGGAGATGCTTCTGTTATATTTTAGTGCTGAAGAGGCTGGGACACTGTAGTGACCACCTATGATCGCCTATGTCCCAATCTGTGACATTTTCCCTAACCTCCCAGAACACTTTGCACCTCTAACTTTTACATTCTAAGCCTGATCAGAGCTGCATTTTAGAACAGTCACTGAATTGGTGGCATGGATGACTGGATGAGAGACGAAAGCCTCAGAGAACATTAGGAGTCTGCTTTAACTGTTCCAGGGAGAAACTCATGTGGTGATGCAAAGAAGCGTTCTGGCTGGTCTTAGGGACAGGGTCTAGGGGCCAAGACCACCAGGTGTGCAGCTGAGTTTGACTCCAGGGTCTGATTAGGGGGGTCAGCGGCAAGGTATGATTAAGGAAAGTTTTGCCTCCTGGCAGGGGACTTTCCTAAAAAACCTTTAGAAGACCCTTCAACCCTTTCACCGATTTGGTTATGCTGCAGGCATTCTTCGGGTTGCTCAGGAGGCAGAAGCTCTAAAATTAGAAAGCCTTATTATTACCGATTAAATTTCTTTCCACCTACAGAATTTTCTGAAAGTAATAAGAAGAGGAAGGCTGAGTCTGTGCTGAAGGGTTCAGGGAGCAGAGATGTATTGAGAGGTGATGAGAGAACAGGGATGACGGGGAGAAGGTGAGGCCAGGCAGGTAAGGAGGGGGGAAGTGACAAGACATCCCTGAGTGAGCACACTGATGGCTGAAGGGAGCTTCCATTGTATATCGGTGTTCAGGGGAGATGCACACGGGGAAATAAAACATTAGTTTCTACTGAGGCCACCTCCTCACTGCAGGAGGACAGAGGCCGAGGGCGTCAGGGCTCTGAGCTCGCCTCTGCTTCAGGGCGAGGCACGCGGGTCCCGCTGCCCTGATAGGTGTGCAGTTCCTACCCCTTTTATTCTTCTGCCTCCTGACGCATGTCATGCTCATAAAACTTCTGAGGAGGGCACCCATGGTGAGCAGGCATCTATGAAGTCATACGCAGAGATGAGTTCAAAGGAAAGAAATGGAAAATACTATATTTGTACCTTTAATTATTTATTTTTGTGATTTTTTCCCAGCTGGAACAAATGAGATCAACATGCCGGTTCATGGCCCATGAGGGGTGTGCATCACTCAAGCCCAGTTCTGTTCCTGCTGAGGGAGATTCTAACTACAGAACAGTAAGCATTTTGATGGGAGCTGGAAAAGAGAAAAAGTAGAGTGTGGTTTCTATAATGTCCTTGAATATCTGAATCACTTAATAAATTGATCTTGTTTACATTAAAAAGTAAAAAGATGGGTCCCTCACCTGAATCAGCATCAGGTCCTACAAACCTGGGTCTCTGCCTTAGAATAAATTAGAATGCTGTTAATGCCTCTTTCTAATGATGTGAACAGTCCAAGTCCATGTATTTCCTGTATTTTCTCCTGTATAACTTGGGTTCATTGCCCTGAGTGCTCTCCTCCATCATCCTTCTAGAAGTATTCTTATCAACCTGGAAGACATCAGGACTTCAAAGTCAGCATAGAAAGCTGGCTCTTCTCATAGCTGGCTTGTTTTGTTCAGTTCAGTTNTGATCCAGCGGATGTTGGCTATTTGATCTCTGGTTCCTCTGCCTTTTCTAAAACCAGCTTGAACATCTGAAAGTTCGCTGTCATGTAGTGTGACCATGACTATATGTAAATAAAAATAGTAATGAAGTAAAGTTATTGCACAGAAAAGGCAGGTAGAAAATATTTAAAATAATCAAAACCAAAAACGAACATAATCGTCATCTATTCTTTTACCTCAAGAGAGCTGTGAAGATGTTGGTGATTTCTTTCCAGTCTTTGTATCTTCTTTAAAAATATATATATTTAGTTTAAAACAGAACTGGTAGTATATTATACTATTGTGTGTTACCTCTTTGCTTAATATATTTTGAGAAGTAATCTATTTATTCAATATCAGCCATGGAAGTGGTGCTTTGAGTTTGGAGCTATCTATTTTAGGCTGCCTGGAATCCTTTCTACAGCAAGGCTGGACATAAATATTAAAAAACCATGAACCACACATGCCCACAAGACTATAGACTATTCTGCTGTTACAGCTTAAAAACCAACACAATATTTGCTCAGTATCATAAAGGGCATGTTTACAGCTTTACCCAGTGAAATGGAAAATTTGAGTAACTGGTCAGAAATTGAGAAACAAGCTTCTTAGTCCCTATTTGTCCCTCTGAAAGAACAATTCCTTGAGATGAAAACAGACTCTTGGCTTTATCTGAGTAGAGTATTCCATTGTTTTATTCATTCAGATGTGAAGCTTGGGGTCCTTCTGGCTCAAAGATGATTTCTGACTGGAGGACTTCCTGTCAGCCCCCAGGGCCTGGAAGAATTTTAAGTAGAGAAGCCTTCGCTCCCTCTGTGTTGTTGAGAAACCGTTATTATTCTCAGGCAGACTCAGCACTGCTTTCACCCCCATCCTTCCCTTAATTGGGGCTCAGTGGACAGGAGAAAGCAGCTTGTCGGACAAAAATGCTGACTCAGCTCGGCCTCTGGTTGCTAGGACAACGGGGACCAGGGGAGAGGGCTTGGGCGGGAGGCCTCGGAATTCTTTGGCAGGTCTCACAGATTTCTGTGGGGCTTGACAGCCACTATCGGGTCTGGCGGGCCAGCTGGCCGGCCTCTTCCAGCCATTCCTGACTGAGGGCCCTGGGGAGGGACACACCCGGCTGTGAGCAAGGCTGGTCCAGGGAAGGCTCCGAGGTCTGTGGTTTGTCATGTGAAGAACAACTATTTAGAGAGGTTAAAAAGTGTCATATCATAGCATAAATAGTGGCAGCTTCATGGAGTCTTGCCTTCAGCACATGGGGCTATGATATCCTTTTAGAAAAGCATTTCAGGGAGTTAGGTTTTGGAGTTGACCGGGAACATCAGTGGTCATGTTGTCCACCCATGGATCCCACTAGAGTAGCCTGGCTGTGTACGTTCATTCATTCACTCATTTGTTCAACATGTTCTAGGCACTGAATGCACAGCAGTGAACTAATAGGCTTGTTCTTTACCTTCATAGAGTTTCCATTCTAACTACTGTCAGTGTTCTATTTGCCTACAGGTCCTGGAAATAATTCATTTTCTAAAAAAACTTACCAATTCCTTTAAAAAGGACAATTTTGAAAGATGTTATAAAATCAAACATATTTAAATTTTTTATTTACTTTTAAATGTTTATTTTTTTATACAATTAAAAACTTTATTGAAATATAGTTGATTTACAGTGTTGTGTTTGTTTTAGGTGTACAGCAAAGTGTTTCAGTAACATATGTATGTGTGTGTGTGTATGTATATCGTCTCTGTGACATAGGGAATGTTTGCCTAGGGCCATACATGCTGTATGGCTGAAATCCTGGGAAAGCTTTATCAGAATTTGAGAGTGATGGAAAAAGCCAAAAATGGAAAATACTAAGCATTCTTAATCATTAGTTAAATTGGTCAACCAATTTGAATTGGCATAAGAAAGCATTTCGACCCCTGGGTGGGGAAGTTCCCCTGGAGGAGGGCATAACAACCCACTTCAGTATTCTTGCCTGGAGAATCCCATGGACAGAGGAGTCTGGAAGGCTACAGTTGATGGGGTTGGAAAGAGTTGGACACAACCGAAGCGACTGAGCATGCATATATTCTTTTTTCAGGTTATTTTCCATTATAGGTTCTTGAAATTTTTTAGATAATTTTTAAACTTTCCTTTTCATTTCCAATTACATGGGATTGGCCATATTGTCCATGTTGTACAGTATATCCTTTTAGCTTATCTTACACCCAGTAGTGTATATCTCCCTCTCCCCTACCCATGTATTACCCCCACCTCCCGCACTGGTAACCACTGGTTTGTTCTCTATATCTGTTATATTTGCTAGTTTCTTGTAATTTTTAATTCCACATATAAGTGATACTGCCATTGTCTTTCTCTGTCTGACTTATTTCACTTGGCATAGTGCCCTCCGAGTCCACCCGGGCTGCTGCAGATGGCAAAATTTTGTTTTTTTAAGGCTGAGTAGTACAAACACATTTTTTAAAATGGAGGTTCACCAAATTTGAACAAAGGAAAAGCAGCTTCATATTTCTGATCTTGATAAGATCTCTGAGGTATAAAGAAATACTCCATGTTGAAATCCATTCAGCTTTTTTTTTTAAGTGAAGAGGAGAATATCTAAATTATAATGTTTCCCTTAATGTGATTCTAAAGGATAACAGAGATTATGGAACAACACAATACTGTTATATACGTCTTGAATTAAAGAGCATCAAGAAAGCTGTGGTTAATAATTAGGGACTCAACAAATGTCTTTCCCAAAGTGTCAGAATTTTGAATATCTTTCCTAGCCGACAGCCTGGGTCTGGCAGCTGAGCCTGTCTGATGAGGTATTTCCAAAGAGAGGCTCCAGGAAATGTGACAATAAAGTTCTAGAATCCCTTGGCACAGAGTTAAAAGAAATTTACATTGGGCATGGGTTTTTTTTTCCCCTCTATAAAGAAGGTCAATAATTTGGCACTCTGCCTCTGAAGTCCCTCAGGGTTTTGGCAGCGAGAGCAACTTCTCTGCACCAGAATAATTTTTTTAATGTTAAGATTTCAAAATATTGTCTTTTCTTTTTTTTTTTTCATTTGTTTCTACTCACTCCACCCCTTATAATTAAAACAATCCAATCTTCCATTTTTGTAGTATCCCTGGCCACACACACTTAAGTCAAACAGATCACCCTCAGAAGAAGTTATTGTCTTCCTTTGTCTTTGAAGTACATTCCAGCGAGGGCCAGAGCTGGCTGGCTGGCAAGAGACACTCCCTTCACCCAGGACGGACTAGGCTACAGGGCGCTTTCAACTGCTGTTTACTTTCTCACCTCCTCTGTTGATTTATTCCACGGGCAGGCGGCAGGCCAATGGGGAGCTGGAGGGAGAGGAGGTTTTAAGTTCTCTTCCAGGGACATCTTCCTCTTATGAATCAGCATTTGTCTTTCACTCGCTAACCTCTCCAGCTATTTTAAACACCATCCCAATCCCCAGCCCCTAGGAGAGGGCACTTTTAAACCCACATATATATAATTATTCGCTTCAGGAAGCTAGATGGAAGACCACAAACTCTGAAGGAAGTTCTCAGGTCTTTATTTTGTACCAGTCTTTATACCTCCAGTTTGCTGCTGCTGCTGCTAAGTCGCTTCCGTTGTGTCCGACTCTGTGCGACCCCATAGACTGCAGTCCACCAGACTCCCCCGGCCTTGGGATTCTCCAGGCAAGAACACTGGAGTGAGTCGCCATTTCCTTCTCCAATGCATGGAAGTGAAAAGTGAGAGTGAAGTCTTTCAGTCTTGTCCGACTCTTAGCGACCCCATGGACTGCAGCCTACCAGGCTCCCCCGTCCGTGGGATTTTCCAGGCAAGAGTACTGGAGTAGGGTGCCATGGCCTTCTCCGCCTCCAGCTTGGATGTAGAGAAAAAAAGCTGTGGTGGAGGAGGGTAGGGTGGGGTTACCAGGGGCAGCTTTCCAGATCTTTCTGAAAACAGGCCTTTAACATCTTAACTTGTAACTCTGCTGGCTGTGCTTGTGAATTCCCGGGACACTAGCTCCACCCATATACATTGAAATGGATCAGAGAGACCTGTTCAATCTCTTTTCCAATTCAGAGAAAGTGTGTTCAGGAAGTGAAACAGGACACTTTGTTAAATCCTCTAAAGTGCCTGAAGGAGGGTGAAATGATGAAATGAAATAGTATGTTAACACACTTAGGACAGTGCTTCACAAGTTGTAAGTGATATGCAAGTATTAGCGAATATCTTTGTATCCTAAAACATTTAGCGCCATCAATAGCTCATTTTATTAGCTGCCTCCCTGTGCCAGGTTCTTGATAAATATGCTTTTTAATCTTTATAACCAGTCAGCAAGATAGATCTTAAAAGTCATTTTTTTTTTCCAGATTAACAAACTGAAAAAAAAAGTGTAGTCCACGATGTTATGTCTAAGGAGTAGCTGAGTTAGGATTTAAGCTTTCATCATTTTGATTCCAAGAATACTTTTTTTTTTTCCCTATGCCAAGCCCAGGTCATGTCCAGTAGCATTTACGCCTCAACAAGTGTTTGAAAATTCCAGTGGCCAGTAGCCCAGAGAATTGAGAAGCAGCCAGTCCTACCAATGAATGGACTACATCAGATGTGACTCCAATCTGGGATAGAAGGAATCTTCCTTCTTCCATGTGACAGTCCATTAATAGTTTGAGAGCCACAGTTGCCACTCAGTATCTCTTTTAAACAGTCCCCTTGCTTCTTCATGGGACTTTCTTGGTGGCTCAGATGGTAAAGAATCTGCCTGCAAGGCGGGACATGCAGGTTTGATCCCTGGCTCAGGAAGGTCCTCTGGAGAAGGAACCCACTCCAGTATTCTTGCCTGGGAAATCCCATGGACAGAGAGGAGCCTGGTGGGCTATACAGTCCGTGGGGTTACAAAGAGTCGGACACGACTGAGCAACTTCACTTTCACTTGCTTCTTCATAGACATAATACCCTGACTTCTTCCCGTGTTGAATTTTCTCCTTTGATCCCTCTTTGTAAAAATCTTGACAGTGTAGAACAGAAACCTGGATGCAGTCTTGCATGTGGAGGTTGGTAGATCTTTGAATGCAGTAGAAATAGAAGCATGTGCTGACTACTTGAGTTGGAAAGAAGGTTTGGAGCATGTAGATGTCAGGGAGAGAGACCCTACTAGGCATGGCCCTTCTCCATTATTTTTTGTTGTAGCCTGTTTCCCCTCTAGAATCCTCACCAAGCAGGGTACTATCTGTATTTTTCATTGCTATATGCCTGCTGCTGAGGTGCCTGGCCTCTGATGGTCTCAGTAGTATTTTTAAGAAATAATTTTTATTTATTATTTTTGGCTGCACTAGGTCTTCATCTCTGTCAGGCTTTTCTCCAGTTGCAACGAGTGGGGGCTATTTTCTAGTTGTGGTGTGAGGGCTTCTCATTGCTGTAGCTTCTTTCATTGCAGATGGGCTCTAGGGCCTGCAGGCTTCAGTATCTGTGGCACGTGGGCTCAGTAATTACAGCTCCTGGGCTCTGAAGCACAGGCTCCATAGTTGTGGTGCTTGGGCTTAGTTGCTTGGAGGCATGTGGGATCTTCCTGGACCAGGGATTGAACCCATGTCTCCTGCATTGGCAGGTGGATTCTTTACCACTGAGACACCAGGGAAGCCCTCTCCATAGTATTTAAAAAAAAATAAATAAATACAGGTGCAAATGACTGAGTCTTTATGGGGTCTTTGGGAGACAGTGGGCTGAGATTTGGAAGTGGGAGAGGTGGCAATGGCATTAAGAAAAAACTTGAGGTTAGCAGGAAGAGCTGCTCCAGGACTAGGTGAGGAATGTACTTGTGAGACGTGAAGTTTCAGACCCCAGATGGACATGTTGTTTTGGACTTCAGGGCTNACACCAGGGAAGCCCTCTCCATAGTATTTAAAAAAAAATAAATAAATACAGGTGCAAATGACTGAGTCTTTATGGGGTCTTTGGGAGACAGTGGGCTGAGATTTGGAAGTGGGAGAGGTGGCAATGGCATTAAGAAAAAACTTGAGGTTAGCAGGAAGAGCTGCTCCAGGACTAGGTGAGGAATGTACTTGTGAGACGTGAAGTTTCAGACCCCAGATGGACATGTTGTTTTGGACTTCAGGGCTGGGAGCGGGGCAGGTGGTGGCTTGCTGTGGTCGTCAGGAAAGGCATTCTGGGAGGAAGGCAGTGGAACAGAACCTCTAAAGGTGGAGGAGAAATGGCCTGATGAAGAGGGACCCAAAGTACTGACAAGTCCAGGAAACTGTAGACTCGTTTGGGAGGACAGGTGGGTGGCAGTGGAAGGGACACTGGGAGGGGATCTGTGAATAGACTTGCTGACCTGGAGTGGAGGTAGGAGGTGAGAGACAAACCAAAGGCTCAGATGTGCTTCCAGCTTAGCTTCTGTTATCTTGCTTGGACTGGGGCAGGGGGCGGGAGGAGGGGGCGGG
>SJYV01040220.1:0-13684 GCA_006410875.1 Neotragus pygmaeus
TCCTTCCTTCTTGTCTCTCCACCCCTCCCCCTCCTCCGCCCTTTTCTTAACACCTACTGCTCTGTAGACCATCTGAACTTTAAAATTTATTTCATTAGAATTGATTAAGGATTTTTTACTTTGGACATGTGTTTGCTTAGTTTTGTTGATTTTTTTTTTTGGAATTTGATACTCTTCTCCCCCAATTTTGTAACATCCACAAGTGAGATTTTTTAAAAAAGATTTTTCAGAGCATTAATAAAAGCATTACAGCACAAATTGAGCTGGGTAGGGACAAAGACAGAGCTGGCTGGGGGGGTCACAGAAAATCTTTTAGTTGTTCAGTTACCAGTCCACCATATTCTTCTGTCCTATCTTTCTATGCCCTGTCTTTCCCTATCTTGTTTATAAGAACATCAGGGGCTTTACACACGCCACCTCATTTTACCCAGGCAAAGTGTCCCTAACAAGATATGACTGTCCCTGTTTTCAGTTCAGTTCAGTTGCTCAGTTGTGTCTGACTCTTTGCAACCCCATGGACTGCAGCACACCAGGATTCCCTGTCCGTCACAAACTCCTGTAGTTTACTCAGACTCATGTCCATTGAGTCGGTGATGCCATCCAACCATCTCGTCCTCTGTTGTCCCCTTCTTCTCCTGCCTTCAATCTTTCCCAGCATCAGGGTCTTTTCAAATGAGTCAGTTCTTCACATCAGGTGGCCACAGTGTTGGAATTTCAGCTTCAGCATCAGTCCTTCCAATGAATATTCAGAATTGATTTCCTTTAGGATGGATTGATTGGATCTCCTTGCAGACCAAGGGACTCTCAAGAGTCTTCTCCAACACCACAGTTCAAAAGCACCAATTCTTCGGCGCTCAGCTTTCTTTACAGTCCAACTCTCACATCCATACATGACTACTGGAAAAACCATAGCCTTGACTAGACAGTCCCTATTTTACAGTTAGATAAACTGAGCCTCAGGCAGGTGAAGGAGCTCACCCAGGAGTGTTTGTTAGAAGCAGAATCAGGATTTGCAACCCATGTTTTCACATTCCTTCTCTTCAACTGGACGTACCGATCACAAGCTGAAATTCAGAAATGGTATTTCTACCTCATTTTCCTGAACTACAGGAGAGCATTTCTGACCTCAAGGAGCCAGATGTCATAAAAGAAGTGCCCTCTGTTTCTCCTTCCCAGAGAACCGCAGACAAGAGACTGGATAGCTCTCTTCTCTCTAAGGATGGGAAGTTCTCACACCCTTTCCTTTCCGTTGACTTCTTTTAGAAACAGGCACAAAAACAGTGTTTGAAAAAGAAGATTCTTTCCTGAACAGTAAAGGGCTATTGAGCAGTATTTGGACTTAGAGGAAACAGAAATGTTAAGACGCTGGTAAAAGCCAGTTACCTAAACTCTTGGTAATAAAGTCGCCAGAGTTAGAAAGCCTTGCTTTCTCTCCGTCCCTCAGCACATGCTGTGATGACTTCATATTTCAAAATAAATTACAATTGTAAAGTTAAATAAAGAGAAAGAACACAACATAAATGATTTAGTGAAGATGCAGAGAACCAGCCCTACTGCTCGATCCAAGGCGGGTGAGCATGAATGAGATACATAAAGGGCTGCCAGTCCAGGGGGAGGTGAGTCATATGCTGAGGTGTTGACTGCCACGCTGCTCTCTCGCTCAGGGACTGGCCTTTGGAGGATTCCTTAAAACCTTCTGGGAGGAGTCTTTTAAACCATAAAATAGCCATAAAAACAGGGCATTATAGTTCATGGGAGCATCCTTTTTTATACATAAATGATCTCAAGTCCTTTTTAGATAACTTTCTTCATTTTGGCTCTGCTGGGTCTTCGTTGCTGCGTTTCTCCAGCTGTGGCGAGCTGAGACTCCTCTCTAGCTGTGATGCTAGGGCTTCTCGTTGCAGTGACTCCTTTTGTTGGGGAACATGGGCCCTAGGGTGCCCCGGCTTCAGTAGCTGCGGCCTCGGGGTTCTAGAGCACACATTTCCATAGTTGTGATGCACCGGCTTAGTTGCTCCGCAGCATGTGGAATATTCCTGGACCAGGAATCGAACCGATATCTCTTGTACTGACACGTGAATTCTTTATCACTGAGCCACCAGGGAAGCCCCATAGGAGCATCTTGATTCTTAAACACAATTAATAATAATAATAATAACACAAGTCAGTTGTGTCTGACTCTACAACCCCATGGCTGTATAGCCTGCCAGGCTCCTCTGTCCGTGGAATTCTCTAGGCAAGAAGACTGGAGTGGGCTGCCATTTCCTCCTCCAGTAGTAATAGATGGTTTACAATTAAGCAATATACTAACATATGTCTAATTTAAATAACACTGGGGACATCCAGTTATCCTCCTTTATAAACAGAGTCAAGGTCTGTGCATGAAGCAAAATATAGGGAATGAGGAAAGTTCACCTTGTTGCTTCCCAAACAAATTTGTGCCCGTTTTCTACATAAATAGAAGCCTTTGCTCCGTGAGAAAGTTCACTCAGTACCTTTCTTCCAAAGCAAAGTTGCTGAAGATAAATGAACTCACCCACACAATTGATTGAGGTAAACCCCAACACACTAATTCAGTTTTTCTGGAATCCTAATACAGTACAGTGAAGAATTAGGGAATTAGCTGAAACTTTTATCCTTTTTTCTGAAAAAGAGCTACTCAACTCAAAATTAATTGCGAAGGGAAATGGTTCTACATTATTTTCCATAAACCTACCTTGGGTATTGAAGGACTGTGGGTAGTGGGAGCCACAGACATGAAATCTGTGTCCTAAGGCATTGTTAACACAGTGGATGATTTTCAGCAACTCCCAAGTGACTTTTTCCTCACATCCATTCCATGTAAAACAATGGAAACCTATTTCCGTGCTTATTTGTGTTTCCCAGGAGTCGTTAAGTGCCATCTGAAGATTAAAGGGCTAGGCCCTTCTTATTCCCTCTCATGATTATTCATAATTTTCTAAAATGGTCTTATTGAACTGCACGACCTAAAGATGAATTTTAGGTCTAGTGCTCTGTTTGTTCATTTGTTCATTCAACTAATATTTATCAAGGTCCTCATCCCACTCCAGTGGAGAATCCCATGGACAGAGGAGCCTGGCGAGCTTCAGTCCTTGGGGTTGCAAAGAGTCAGACATGACTGAGTGACTGACACTTTCACTTTTTTTCCTGTACACTATGTTCTCTGTTAGGGACTAACAAGCATTAAAAAAAAAAAAAAAAAGAATAAGGTTCAGTCATCATCCTTAAGGAGCTATTAATTTAGTAGAGGAGTAAGACATGTACACAGATAACTGTAATACAGAGAACAAGTTAATAAATGCTTTAAAAAGAGTCAGACCAAATCCCGTGGGAGGTTTACATCTAGTTAGAAAGAGCAGAGAAAGCCTCAGGAAGATGGTATCATTTGACTCCAGGGATTAGACAGTAGAAGGCATCTTACATGTAACTGGAGGAGGCATCAATTCAGACCCAGGAAATGGTACGAGTAAAAGCAGGCCATGTGCTGAGAAGAGTAAGTAGACCATTTGACTAAAGCATAGGTCAGATGTAGGTAAGCATGGAGAGACAACAGCTCAGGAGACAAGGTGGAGGATCTTAAACCTTGGGTTAGAGAATTGTAGTTGAGTTTCTTGGGCAGTGGAGAGCCATTGAAAATTCTTGAGCGAAAACAGTGACATAAGCAGATTTTACTTTTGGAAGATTTATTTGGCAGTGGTCTGTGGTATGTAAGAGTCAGTCAAGAGTCTGAAAGACCAGTTAGAAAGCTATTAATACTAGCGTAGTTCCGGTGAGAAGTGGTGAGAACTTGAATTATGGTGACGACAATGGGAATGCAATGGAGCAGTAACTTCAGAAACAGAGAGGCTGAGAACTTCAGAGAGGCCAAGTTGATAGGATTTGGCAGCAGCTTAAGTGGGGGTGGGGAGAGATTCACCCATGACAGATAACTGGCAAAATGATGATGCTCTTAAGAGAAACTGGATGTGTGCACTTATGTACTTAACATTTGTGTATTTGCGTGAGGGGATGGCAGGATTAGAAATAATCTTTTTAAAAGGCAAAATCAGATCTTATTGCCCCCTGCTTAATATCCAGATGGCCTTCCACTGCATTTAGAATGAAATCCAAACTCCTTACCATGAACTTGTGTAAGCGCTCCATGATCTGGCCCTTATGATTTACTCTAACCTTGTGTCTTGGCACTCTCTCCAGTGCTTCAGCTTTAGCCACCCTGGTCACCTTTCAGTCCCTTAAATGCACCAACTTCATTCCTGCCTCAGGGCCTTTGCATTGCTGTACCCTGTACCCAGAACATTCTACTCTCACATAACTCGCCTTTCTTGTCAGTCAGGTCTCAGCTTCAACGTTATCTCCTGAGAAGACTTTCCTAATTAGTTACCATACCCTTCGCCCACAGCCACTCTTTCTCACATCATCCTGCTTTTTTCTTTATAGCACCTGCCATAATCTTAAATGATCTTGTTTATGTTGGATCTGTTCCCCTCTAACAAAACTCAGCTCTAAGACCGTATCTATATCATAACTATGTCCCAGTTATTAGAATCAAGCCTAGCACATAATGAGGTGCTTCATAAGTAGTTGGTGAATGAGTTAATTAATTCTCTTTGGAGAATGTTGGTTTTTTTATTCAGGTGTCACATTCATGTGGCTCAGATGGTAGAGTATCTGCCTGCAATGCAGGAGACCCAGGTTCAATCCCTGGGTCGGGCAGATTCCCTGGAAAAGGGAATGGCAACCCACTCCAGTATTGTTGCCTGGAGAATTCCACGGACAGAGGAGCCTGGTGGGCTTACAGTCCATGGGGTCTCAAAGAGTTGGACACAAATGAGTGGCTAACACTTTAATTTTTTCACTTTCACATTCAGGTAGAGATAGGCAACAAATACTTGGATATATGGGATTAGAGCTCAGGAGAAGGCCAGGTTTGACATCTGTCTTCCAGGAGATGAAAAGTCAAGAAATGTATTACAATTCCTAGGCCTTTTTGAGCAAAGGCATCACTTTAGTGTTTCTGCCTCGATAACTAATCTTAAACCTACAATCTCCGACTTAACCTCCGTTATCCAAGTGAGTGTCTTCTGTCCTCTGGAGACTCTCTACTTGGTAGACTTCAGCAAAAATGCTACTTTGTCAGACATAATTTTGAAATCCCTATTTTGGAGTTGCCCACAGAGTCTGCAGCACCTTAAAAGTAATGCAAAATATTAATAACTTCCATTCACAGAGCTCTCATGCCAGGTAGTATACTAAATGTTTTCACATGTTATCTCATTTAATCCACTTTAAAACCTTGTAAGGTAGGCAATGGAGAAGCAATGGCACCCCACTCCAGTACTCTTGCCTGGAAAATCCCATGGACAGAGGAGCCTGGTAGGCTGCAGTCCATGGGGTTGCTACGAGTCGGACACAACTGAGCGACTTCACTTTCACTTTTCACTTTCATGCATTGGAGAAGGAAATGGCAACCCACTCCAGTGTTCTTGCCTGGAGNTGCCTGGAAAATCCCATGGACAGAGGAGCCTGGAAGGCTGCAGTCCATGGGGTCGCTGAGAGTCGGACACGACTGAGTGACTTCACTTTCACTTTTCACTTTCATGCATTGGAGAAGGAAATGGCAACCCACTCCAGTGTTCTTGCCTGGAGAATCCCAGGGACGGGGGAGCCTGGTGGGCTGCTGTCTATGGGGTCACACAGAGTCGGACACGACTGAAGTGACTTAGCAGCAGCAGCAGCAGCAGGAGTTGATCTCAAAATGGACATCTAGTTGAAAAGATTTTAGTGATAGTGTCAAAAATGCCCCCAAGCCAGAGACCCTTCAGATTTTAACATGAAGCATTGTATACTACAGGGCTCTGAGAATCAGCCACTGATATCCTAAGGGGATTATCAGTCCCAAACCACTGCTGAAGGAGATAGAGCTGAGCAGCCTGGGACTGGCCTGTCCGTGTCTTCCCATTGCCTTGCCAAAACCGAGAACCCTTCAAGCCTCTTGCAGGGTTGCCATTCTGACATGAAAATAACCTAAGTCCCTGACTCAGAAATAACAACATCTGTTAATTTGCATAAGAGTTTTGCATTTCATATTTTGGGTTTGATATCCAAATGCTGAAATTCACTTGTTTGACCTTAGTTAAGTGGTTTAGAGATTCAGCCGATTAAAAACTCTTTACAGGTTCCACTCTGACTCACCTAGACCCACCTCCCCGACCCTGGACAGCTCCGTTCTTTTGCTACTTGGTGCTGTGCACACGTTGGATTGAGCCTCATGAATTATGGGTTGCCTGCATGCTAAGTCACTTCGTGTCCAACTCTTTGGGACCCTATGGACTGTGGCCTGCCAGGCTCTTCTGTCCATGGGATTCTCCAGACAAGAATACTAGAGTGAGTTGCCATGCCCTCCTCCAGGAAATCTTCCTGACCCAGGGATCAAAACCCATGTCGCCTGTGGCTCCTGTGTTGCAGGCGGATTCTTTCCCTGGCTGAGCCACCAGAGAAGCCAAGTTATGGGTTACAAAAGGACAAATGGTTCACCTGAAGCTTGTTATTTTGAAAAGTCTTTTCAGGTTCATGTTCTCAAGTTCACAAGGCTATTGAGAGCTCTGTGGTGGGGCTCTTGATTCATGACAGGTGGCCCCTCCTTGGAACGCCCTGGGTCTGGGTGTGAGGGCAGCAGTTGTACAGTGAGAGGTTTGAGAGGAGACAGCAAAGAAGGTGTTAATGAATGACCGCACGGCTTCGTTCTCCATAAAGGCAATTACTGGGATTGATTGTTACCATGTTTCCTTAGTCACGGTTCAGATTGCTTGTTTCACTCCGATTAAGACAGATTAACGCTGAGTGCACACAGATGTGTGATGTCAGGAGAATTATCAATGGTACATCGAAGGCCTCTGCTTTCTTGCACAGATGCCACTTGGGGGATCTCAGTGGAGCTGAAAGGGGATCATGGCACATGAGATGACCAAGTGGGGCAAGGATGTATATGGTAGTCCACGGGATTTTAGATAATGCGTCTTCTCTCTTTCCTTCCCATACATGGTATAGTGGGGTGGTTTTCCAGCTTACACCTGCATCAGCATGCTGCAAGGCTTGACAAAGAAAAATGCTTGAGCCCCATCCCCTGAGTTTCTGATTCAGTGGGTCTGGCACTGCGCCCAGAAATTTGCCTTTCTTAGAAGTTCCAGGGTACTGCTGCTACAGGTTCAGCAATCTCATGTTGAAAACCAGTGGGGTCTTCATCAGAAGCATGGACACTGATCAGGCCACCAAACTTTCAATCACGACTTTACTTTTTACTAACTGTGTGGTCGTGGGCCATGTACTTAACCGGTAGCCAGGACATGGAAGCAACCTAGATGTCCATTGAGAGAAGAATGGATAAAGAGGTGGTACATGTATACAATGGACTATTACTCAGCCATAAAAAGAATGAAGTTGAGTCCGTTGTAGTGAGGTGGATGAAAGTTGAGCCTGTCAATACAGAGTGAAGGAAGTTAGAAAGAGCAAAACAAATATATATTAAAATGTGTATATGAAATCTAGTAAAATGGCATTGATGAACCTGTTTGCAGGACAGGAATAGAGGTGCAAACATGGAGAACAGACTTGTGGACATAGCTGGGAGAGTGAATCGAGAGAGTCGCATTAACGTATGTATCCTACCATGTCTAAAATCGAGAGCTAGCAGGAAGCTACGGTACGGCACAGGGAGCTCAGCTTGGTGCCCTGCGATGATGGCCTAGAGGGGCGGGATGGGAGGGGTGAAGGAGGTTCAGGAAGGAGAGGATATACATATAATTATGGCTGACTTGCATTGTTGTACAGCAGAAACCAAAACAACATTGTAAAGCAATTATATTCCAATTTTTTTTAAAAAAGGATAATGATAATAGTTGCTATTTCGTGGGATAGTCAGAAGGAATAAATGAATTAGAACTTGGAAGCACTGAGACCAGGGCCAGGTCTATGTACTTTGGATAAATAAAAAAGGCAAGTTCTTGGAACTGGGAGCATGTGGACCCAAGCCTCACTCCTCCAATACCTGCAGCTCCCAGTGGAGTTGCTGGGTCCTTTTAGCCTGTAGTCTGCGATCCTGTATCTGGAGGTCAGGAAGGTTAATGCCCAGCTCAGGGCCAGTGCCAGCAGGAGGAAGGCCACATCGACCCCCATCAAAATCATCTTCTCAAGCTATGCTAACCCTTCATCTACTGAATACATGGAATGGGCTCAGTGAGATGAGGGTGTCAGGGTGATGTACCTTTGGGGTTTTTCTCCCCTGTGCCAGCAGAAAGAGAGGCTGTCTTTCATGTCAAGTTCACGTGCAGCCTTATACTGATTTGTTAAATGTTTGCTCGACACCCAGCACTGATATGTTTTATGCACGTGGTTTCATTTAACACTCACAATGTCACTGTTAAGTAATCATTGCTGTCTCTGTTTCAATATTGCTGGGGTTCAGATAAGTTCAATGACTTGTCCAAAGTCACATGGCTATCAAGTGATAAATCCCAAACTAAAAGACAGGTCTGTCTGACTTCAATAAGTTATAACCGTAAAGCTCTACTCTACCACCTCCAGCTTATTATGAATACTTACATAATGGTTAAGGCTGGTCCCCAGGTATGCAGCCATGGTAGCTGCTCCCTAAAGGGAAGCACTCTGGAACTGGGACTGTCTCTGTTTCAGAGGGTTAGTTTTCTATAAAGCCTGTGGTTGGACTCACAGAATATACTCCTTTGGGAAATGTCCTGTTCGCCAACTTCTCTTGCTGCTGCTGCTAAGTCACTTTGGTTGTGTCTGATTCTGTGCAACTCCATAGACAGCAGCCCACCAGTCTCACCCATCCCTGGGATTCTCCAGGCAAGAACACTGGAGTGGGTTGCATTTTCCTTCTCCAGTGCATGAAAGTGAAAAGTGAAAGTGAAGTCTCTTAGTCAAGTCCGACTCTTCGTGACCCCATGGACTGCAGCCTAGCAGGCTCCTCCATCCATGGGATTTTCCAGGCAAGAGTACTGGATTGGGTTGCCATTGCCTTCTCCAGCCAACTTATCTCAGCCAACATATCTCATTGCCTAGTTATTCTCTCTGGCCTGACTCCTGGGTGAAATTGTTTTCACGTTGCCAAAGGTAGCTTTGCTTACATTTGGATATGGACTTAATGTCTTAACATCTCTGGTTGGGGACAGTGGTCACAACCAGAAGGCCAGGAGAGCATCCAGAGGCTAAGCGGAAGATGTGAAGAGAGAAAAAACTGGTATACTGATAAAGCCTTTCTCTTTTCCCATAGTGCTCCTTTCTGCCGAAATTCTCCATTCATATAGAAACCAAGTATGAGGACAACAAAGGAAGCAACGACAGCGTGAGTAGCCCCCTTGCTCTCCCCACCTGACCCCCGCCCCAGTCCACACTGTGTTCTCCCCTCGTGGACGGAGCCAGCCCCACCATCTGTGCCTGGGACCTCAGAGAACTTCTGGCTTTTCTTCTCATTTTTATGTACTTTCTCTGGGCCTCTATGCAGAAATCTCTGTCACCTAGAGTGATTGCTGTCAGGGATCAAGAGGGATGAGGGGGACCTCGGGAGTCTAGAATTTGATTTCTGATCATTGGATTGAACACACATTTTCTCTGTGACAATTGACATTTACTTAGAAGGATGAATACGATCAGATATGTATGTGCATACTGTACATATTTTCTGAGCTATGCATATGTTCACATACACACACTCATACTTGCCCACAAATCCCACCTTAAAAATCAGTGTAACCCTCCTGCAAGATGTTTTCCTCATGAAGCATTCTGACTGTCACTAAATTTCAGTCAAGAACTTTGTTTATTAGTATTTGCTTAAATTTCACTTCTGACCTGACCCCCTCTTTCTGTCAGAGCAATACATTTCTAAATTCCCTTCCCTTTATCAATGGATTATTTGACCTACAACAACCTCACCCTGACCTTGAGCTGTGGGTTCCGTCAGGACCCATGAGGGAAGACTCTGTATCTAGAAGCTGTAAGGCTTTACCTGTTTATTTCTGCCTCAATTACATGTTTTACATTTGTGGAGAATGATGAAAATTGAGGCTGTATCGAAATGAACAAGAGAGAGTCTCCAGACAAAGTGACCCCTTTGATGCCTTCACTGAGCTAAGGAAATACAAAACAAGATGCAGGAGGTTTTGGAGGTGCCTAAGTGCCAGAAAGAAATATCTGCTGCTGCTGCTAAGTCGCTTCAGTCGTGTCTGACTCTGTGCGACCCCACAGTCGGCAGCCCATTGGGCTCCACCATCCCTGGGATTCTCCAGGAGTGGGTTGCCATTTCCTTCTCCAATGCATGAAAGTGAAAAGTGAAAGTGAAGTCGCTCAGTCGTGTCTGACTCAGCGACCCCATGGACTGCAGCCTACCAGGCTCCTCCGTCCATGGGAGTTTCCAGGCAAGAGTACTGGAGTGGGATGCCATTGCCTTCTCCAAGAAATATCTAAAGTGCTCATAAACATTGTCAATTTACAGCTTTGGCCAGGCCTACTTTGTGTTTCATCATGTTAACAGCTTCTAGAAACATCTTCCAGAAGGTTCCTCCCCTTGGCAAGAACAGATTCTTCTAGANCTACCAGGCTCCTCCGTCCATGGGAGTTTCCAGGCAAGAGTACTAGAGTGGGATGCCATTGCCTTCTCCTCTGACAGCTGGTATCCACATCAAAAATTTGACCCATGCCCAATCTTTGAATCAGCATCCCCACCATGCCTCACGCTGTGTGGTTTCTGTCTCTGCAACCCAGGCAGGAGCTCTACTCACCTTCTTAAGCCTCAGCATCTCCCTTGGCCCTGACCTCTGCTGGGAAAATGAGGGTGGGTTCATCAGCCCTATGAGGCTGCACCTGCTCCCATGTTCTGCTTCAAGATGCCAGCACTGGGGAAGTGATGAGAGTGGGAATTTCTTGGGCAAAGCCACCACACCAGTGAATCACAAGCCTCCCATTTCTTCTGGTCAAATTGCCCTCTCCTTCCCCTACCTTGTTCTGAGTAGCAGGTCCCTCCCAGCTCTGGAATGGGGCTAGCTTCTTACTCAACACATGCAGCAGGAAGTGGTTTTGCTGGTAACACAACTGGGCTCTCCTCTCTTCTCAGGGTGCAACATAGAAAATGCCTGCTACCCGCTGAGCGTCTGTGCCGAACGAACTGCCATCCAGAAGGCCATCTCGGAAGGGTACAAAGAGTTCAGGGCAATCGCTATTGCCAGGTGAGTGAGAAGGGCCAGTCATAGCAATGTTCGTTCATCTATTCAGCCAGTGTCCACCACACACCTGTTACTCATTCATTCATTCATCTGTGGTGTTTATCCTGAACTTCCTATGTGCCAGGCACTATAGGGGCTGGGCTGAAAGTAGAAGATAAATAAGAAACAGACTCTGCCCTTAGTAAGCCTAAAGAGCAGATGAACAATCAGGACAACTCTAAGACAAAGGGAGGTGTGTTCTTTTTCTGATAGTAGTGCAAAGTACAATAGCATCCCTACAAGATATAATAGAAAGGCCACTAAGAAACCTAAAGCAAGAGGGACCTAAAAGTCACCTGATTAGACTTCCTGGCCACGTACCCATTTTACAGTTGAAGAAACTGAGACCCAGAGAGGATGAGCAGCTTTCCTAGGAATTAGTGGCAAAACTGGGACAGATAGATCTCTAGAGGCCGACTCCAGAACTCATTCCACTTTGCTGTGCTGTGACAGGAAATGAAACCCTCTTCCCTGCTCTCCTTAAGCCAATCTGGGGATCCTGTCTTCACTGTGCGAGGTGACACCTTTGCTTGGCATCAGTCACCCCTGGGTGCAAGAACCAGGATAAAAGGACAGACTGGTGGGGTGACAGCCAGGCAACCCAGGTTATGGTCTAAACTGATCAGATTCCAGCCCAAGTTCTGGCTGAACAAGGGCACTTATCAACTCTCTCTACATGCCCCAAACTGAAATATCCAAGTTCCCACTTGTGCCCTCAAAGGGAATTCTTTGAGTTCTGGCTATGGACCCAGACTCAGTGGCTTCAGGATTCAAGTGATATGAATGGGCTGTTTTATTAATTCAGACCCCATTACACTTCTGATTTAATAATTGTTCTTGTGTGTACCGTTGCATTGTCTGTGAGAGAGAGTTCTTTTAGCAAGATAATGGCACAGGGAAAATAGGTAGGAAATGTTGTATCTACCCAGAAAGAGACTACAGGGCTGACCCGGTGTTGGTCTTTAGAGACATCTGGGTGTATGGGTCATGGACTAGGAGTAAATGATCTATTCATTGTCGGGGAGATGCAGGCCTTTTCTGGCAGAAATATGAGGACCAGAAAAGCAAGGCTGAAGGGGTCTGCATGACAGAAACTAGCCTCCATTTCTTTGATAAGATCCTCAATGGGGCTTGTTCTGGCCCCTGAGGTGATCCACTTTATTGAAGGTTTTTTCCCCCTGAGTAACTGGAGCCAAGGATGCGCTTCTGGAGGAGGGCCTCAGCTTCCGAGAGCTCTCCCTGGGACCAAGATCTGTCCTGACTTCCCTCCGGCTTTAGGAGGAATAAATGAGGCCACCCTGGGAACATTCTGTGCGAATGAGCAGAGATCAGGATGTGAATTATACTTCAGGGGAAAAAAACGAGGTGGGGGGGGATAACTCAATTTCAAAGCTGATCCAAGAAAATAATGATATTCTGCGGAAAAGGAGGCCAAAGTCAACAAAAGGAGAATGGCGAGGTGGCCCTGCTGTTTAGAATGTTTCAGTTGAAAGACTTTTTCTCTTGGTCATTGTCTGCTCTTCAACATGACTGGGTTTTGTTTGTGATAATTAGTAAATGTCCTTGTTGACACAAAAACTGCATTTTTTTCCAGCGCCCAACCGCTCCTCTCTGGGTGCTCAGCCTGCACTGGCATCCCTGAGCCGGAAAAGCAGTCATTACTGCGCTAATGATTTGTTAAATTGAGAGTGAATGGGAAGTGCCAGCTCCCTTGTTAGCACTGATGGGCGTGCACTATCTCAGAGAGCCCCCTCGAGATCTGTGAAATGCAGTGTGCGCAGCTCAGGGGAGATTTGGCTAACGAGGAGATGAGCTTGCCCCCCCTGGGGTCCCCGCTGTCATCATCAAAGTCGATAGGTTTCCAGCCCGTCAGGTCTGATGAGCTGGCCTCAGTGTGTGCCCATGGTCAGCACAAACCACAGGAAACTGTCAGTCCCCAGCACGAGGCAGGGGAGGCAGAGGGTGGAGGGAAGGGGCGGGGGACAAGAGGAAGGAAGGTCCCTGTGTGCCCAGCACCTTCTGGGATGCTTCTTGTCCCACCTCTCCCCTGAGCCTGACCACTGTCTGCCTGTAGCTGTGACATTCACACACAGATTTGATCTCCCTTTGAGACATCAAGGTCCCTGCAGGCTGGGATTCTCTGATGGGTCTTTGTTGCTCCCTCCCAGGCTTGCCTAGTGTAGAGCAAGCTCTCAGCCAACATGCGTGCAATGAGATAAAAAACAGAGACTTCCCTGGTTGGCTAGTAACTAAGACTCTGTGCTCCCAATGCAGGAAGCCTGGATTTGATGCCTGGTCTGGCTCAGATGGTAAAGTGGCTGCCTACAATGCGGGAGACCCGGGTTCAATCCCTGGGTTGGGAAGATCTCCTGGAGAAGGAAATGGCA
>SJYV01040221.1:0-13771 GCA_006410875.1 Neotragus pygmaeus
CTGGGAGGCTGGAGGGAGGCTGGGGTCAGCTTTTGCAGGGTCCTGCAGACTGCTAGAGAAGGCTTTGGGTTTTATCTTTCATTCCAAGTACAATGGGCAGCCACTCAATGAGCAAACCATTCTGTCCATCTAAGCACTCACTATTTTATGTTTGAAAAGAAAGGAAAACAGTCAGAAGCAAGACACGCAGCTTCCTTGAGGAAATGCGGACAGACAGGGTCTCTTTTCCTCCTAATACTTGGTTCTCATATAACGGCCACTGTTTCAAAGAGCACACTGCATCTTAAAAGACAGCACTCCAGAGTGAAAATGGCAGAGTAGGGAACTATAAAATTTCATTATTCCACAGAAGGAGCAAATAAATTGGCAAGAGAACCAGATGTATTGGAACTTGAGGAACTAATGAAAAGTTCACAGCAACCAGGAGAATAATCAAGGAAAAACCCGCCAGAGTCTCGATAACAGAGCCTTCCAGGAGAATGCTTCATCAAGGAGAAATCCGCCAGAGTCTCAATAACAGAGCTCGTGGTGTTCTGACTTACCCCGACTCAGCAGTGGCCTTGAAAACAACAACCTACAGTCCTGGTATAGTGTCTAGTATTTAACGGAACAGAATAAATCTAATTCCCAAAGAATTGTGGTTGTTCGCTTTGACCTGTCTTGTGGCTCCTTAAAGGACCAATTCTTTATTCCAGCTACCACTAAACTTTCCAAGGACTGAGGCAGTTATCCACAGGGCATTTATCAAAAACGTTTAAAGGTAAATGTATTAACTGCTGCCACTTTAGGCAAAGGATAATACTTGGGAGAAACTACAGACAAATAAGAAAGCTTAGGAGGAAAGACTTCAGACGGAGACATGTTAGGGAAGGGTTTTAAAAGCTGGGAATCCAGAAGGTCACCTGCAAGCCCAGGAACGGATGCAAGCTCAGGAAAAGCCTGTCATTGTTGCTGTTCAGTCACAAGTCACGTCCACCTCTTTGTGACGTCACAGACTGCAGCACAGCAGGCTTCCCTGTCTTTCACTATCTCCCGGAGCTTGCTCAAACTCGTGCTCATTGAGTCGATGATGCCATCCAACCATCTCACCCTCTGTCACCCTTCTCCTCCTGCCCTCAATCTTTCCCAGCATCAGGCTCTTTTCCAATGATTTGGCTCTTCACATCAGGTGGCCAAATTATTGGAGCTTCAGCATCAGTCCTTCCAATGAATATTCAGGGTTGATTTCCTTTAGGATTGACTGGTTGGATCTCCTTGCTGTCCTAGGGACTCTCAAGCATCTTCTTCAGCACCACATTTCAAAAGCATTAATTCTTCAGGGCTCAGCCTTCTTTATGGTCCAACTCTCACATCCATACATGACTACTGGGAAAACCATAGCTCTCACTATACTGACCTTTGTTGGAAAAGGGATGTCTCTGCTTTTTAATACTCTGCCAAGGTTTGTCATAGCTTTTTCCAAGGAGCAAGCATCTTTTATTTTCATGGCTGTAGTCATTGTCTGTAGTGATTTTGTAGCCCAAGAATATAAAGTCTGTCACTGTTTCCACTTTGCCCCCATCTATTTGCCATGAAGGAATGGGACGAGATGCCATGATCTTAGCTATTTGAATGTTGAGTTGTAACTCAGCCTTTTCATTCTCCTCTTTCACCCTCGCCTCTGGCTGACCTTGAAGCTCTCCACAAGCAGGAGGCAAAGATTAAGGCATAATTGCGAAATACCTGGCTGAGATCTGAAGGTATGGCCCAACACATACATGAAGTCTGTTTGCATAAACTGGGAGATTTTGTTGTTGTTATAAGCAAAGAATACAAATTTATATTTTTTGTCATGTAAGGCTATTGAAATTTGTCAAATCATTAGCTGACCATTGTCTAACAGAACAGAGACTTCAGTGGCTGTATACAACAAGGAATGTAGACTTTACAAACTTAACTCAGAGGAGAGAGCCACGCATACAGACAACAACGATGATGACAGCAGCAGGACACGGGGAGGGAGGGGAACACGGCGTCCAGAGCTGCCACATTAAACTAATTTTATATTAGAAATGTCCAGTTTCCGGGACCTCTCTGGGGGCTCAGTGGTGGTGGATCCACCTGCTAATGCAGGG
This sequence comes from Neotragus pygmaeus, assembly GCA_006410875.1. Taxonomy (NCBI): domain Eukaryota; kingdom Metazoa; phylum Chordata; class Mammalia; order Artiodactyla; family Bovidae; genus Neotragus; species Neotragus pygmaeus. Next base: position 2,115 of record SJYV01040221.1, read on the forward strand.
GACGCAGGTTTGACTCCTGGTCCAGGAAGATCCCACACACCACAGGACAACTAAGCCCGTGTGCCACAGTTGCTGAAGCCTGCACGCCACAGAGCCCATGCTCCGCAACCAGAGAGGCCACTGCAAGAAGCCTGCGCGTCACAACTAGGGCCCAGCCCCTGCTCACTGCAACCAGAGAAGGCCCCCACGCACAACCCGGACCCAGTGCAGCCACAAACGAGTCAACCGATCGTTAAAAATGCCCAGTTTTCAGCAAAAAATTAGGTGCCGTGCAAAGATACAAGAAAGTATGCTTCGTACACAGGAACAAAGAAATGAATAGAGATGTTCCGTGAGGAGGCCAAGACACTGAACTCACTTAAGAAAAGACTGTAAGTCAACTATTTAAAAACATGTTCGGAAAAACTAAAGGAAACACTGAGAATAACGTGTCAATAAATAGAAGCTATCAATTCAGAGACAGACACTATATGAGAAACCAGAGAGAAATTCTGAGGTTGAAAAGTACAATAACTACAATGAAAATTTCATTAGAGAAGTAAACAGCATGTTGGAGCAGGCAGAGCAAGATTCAGCAAACTTAGAGATATAGGGTGACCGATTGAGAGTACCTAGTCTGAGCAGCAGAAAAAAAAAATAAACGAAAATGAAGAGAGCCTAAGAGACTTACAGGACAGCATTAAGCATACAAAGATGTGCGTGTAAATCCCAGAAGGAGGGCAGAGAGAGAAAGGAGCGGAACGACTATCTGAAATAATAATGGCCCCAAATGCGGCAGATTTGATGAAACATACGAATACATGTTTCACATACATCCAATATATGTTTCGTAAACATCTAAGAATCTCAATGTATCTCAAGATCCTCACTGAGACACACTGTAACCAAACTGTTGAAAGCCAAGGGCAGAATCCTAAAGGCAGCAGCAAGGGATGACTCAACATGTACAAAATTCTAAATAAGATTAATTGCTAATTTCACTTCAGGAATCATGAAGGCCAGGAGGCAGTGGGAAGATGTATTCAAAGTGCTGAAAGAATAAAAATGGTCAACCAAGATTTCTATACCCACGGGAGGTATCCTTCAAAAATGAAAGAGAAGTTAAGACTTTCAGATAGACAGACAGAGAGTTTATTGCCTGTAGACCTACCCTACAAGAAATGTTAAAGGAGAACCTTCAGGCTAAGTGAAAGAACAATAAACGGTGACTTGACTCTGCAGAAGAAAGAAAGAACAGCAGTAATCTCATAGGTAAACGTAAAAGTCAATTTTAAAGCATTTGTGGTCTTAACTCCTCTTTTTTCCTGTATTATTTAAAACACAACTACATAAAACAACAATTTTAAATATATTAATGGGCACACAGTGTATAAAGATGTAATTTGTGACAATAACAATATCTATATGCTGTCTACAGAGACCTACTTTGGATCCAAAGACACAAATGGGTTGAAAGTGAGAGGATGGAGAATGATATTCCAAGTAAACGGTGACTTAAAGAATTGGAGTGGCTATACTGATATGGCTTCCCTCGTAGCTCAGTTGGCAGAGAATCTGCCTGCAATGCAGGAGACTCAGGTTCGATTTTCGTGGGTCAGGAAGATCCCCTGGGGAAGGGAATGGCAACCCACCCCAGCATTCTTGCCTGGAGAATCCCAGGGAAAGGGGAGCCTCGTGGGCTCTTGCATGTGACTAAGCCAGATACTGAAGCAGACAAAATAAGCTTTAAGACATAAGTTATAGCAAGAGGTAAAGACATTGTATGATGATAGAAGAACACTTTGCTTAGGTTGCAGTCCAGTCTTGTAGTCTATCATCCCTAGGCGGGCATCTTAACTTTGCTTCTAGGAGGCTCTTCCAGCATTCTAGAGGGCCCACGGCAGCTTCTGGCAATGCCTTCCTGTGGAGATCAGTGGGTTCTGGATCCTGTGCCCGTTGTCACACACCCTTTGTCATTAAGGGGGTCCCTGGGTAATGCGGGACTGTCCTGGTGGCTCAGGGGTAAAGAATCTGCCTGCAATGCTGGAGACGGGTTCGATCCCTGAGTCAGAAAGATCCCTTGGATAAGGAAATGGCAACCCACTGCAATATTCTTGCCTGCAGAATTCCATGGACGGAGGAGCCTGGTGGGCTACAGTCCACGGGATCACAAAGAGTCGGACACGACTGTGAGACGAACACTTGCACTCCCTTTGGTGACGTGGGATCTTGTGGAGATCAGGCAGACCCTCTGTGAGTGCTCAGACGGTGGTGCTGGCTGCGGCACCGTGCGCAGGAGAGGGGACGAGAAGCAGACGCTGGCTGCCCTGCCGGAAGCTGGCTCTGGATTCAGTGTACTACAAAGGTCTGATGGGATGAGGGTGAGGCACCTCGGTGCATTTATCAAAAGAGAAGTTCTAACCCGTGAAAATCTTCCTACCTGAGGTATCCTAGGCAAGGCAATGTTAGCGCTTCGGTGAGGGGACCCCTGGGAAAACGAGATATCTTTCTATTTCTATCAAAAAACAAAGCTCCATTCATGGAGCAACACGGTTAGCACCTGTGTTCACTCTCCATGGATTCTTTCAGATGCCCTTGAGGGTGAACGTCCTCACTGCGCAAGTTGGGGAACGGTCACCGGTAAGGCTGAGTCACTCACTGCCCTGCGATCACAAGACCGAGAGGAGGCGGCAACCGAGGACAGGGCCGTGACTCCCCATGACCCGTGCTGTTTCTTTACCGAGGCTCGGGAAACACTCGGCAGGTCTGCCACAGGCACCCACCCCAGTGCTCCTGGCAGACACTGTTCATCAGTCATGGCTTCCTTTCCCTCCGAGTCTGCGCTCAGCTTTACCATCCTCTGCGAGGCAGCCACTCTAAATCACAGTTGGCACTTAGGAGGAAAACTCCGCTGCCGTGCTAGCGTCACACATCACACTGCCTCTGTTTATTTGAATTCAGTTCAGTTCAGTTCAGTTTAGTTGCTCAGTCGTGTCCGACTCTTCGCGACTCCATGAATCGCAGCACACCAGGCCTCCCTGTCCATCACCAACTCCCACAGTTCACTCAGACTCATGTCCATCGAGTCGGTGATGCCATCCAGCTATCTCATCCTGTTGTCCCCTTCTCCTCCTGCCCCCAATCTCTCCCAGAATCAGAGTCTTTTCCAATGAGTCAGCTCTTCGCATGAGGTGGCCAAAGTACTGGAGTTTCAGCTTTAGCATCATACCTGCCAAAGAAATTCCAGGGCTGATCTCCTTCAGAATGGACTGGTTGGATCTCCTTGCAGTCCAAGGGACTCTCAAGAGTCTTCTCCAACACCACAGCTCAAAAGCATCAATTCTTTGGTGCTCAGCGTTTTTCACAGTCCAACCCTCGCATCCATACATAACCACTGGAAAAACTGCCTTGACTAGACAGACCTTTGTTGGCAAAGTAATGTCTCTGCTTTTGAATATGCTATTCAGGTTGGTCATAACTTTCCTTCCAAGGAATAAGCGTCTTTTAATTTCATGGCTGCAGTCACCATCTGCAGTGATTTTGGAGCTCCCCAAAATCTGACACTGTTTCCACTGCTTCCCCATCTATTTCCCACAAAGTGATGGGACCAGATGCCATGATCTTGGCACCCCCCAAATCTACTTCCAGCCAACAGAAAGGCCCCACTCAATCAAGAAGACTCCTCTAGGAGGGTGGCCACTTCTTTCTGGGGCCAGATGAGGTGTGGTCATGAGGCCTGGGAAGCAGTCGGTCAACTGAAGACACAGACATGGTCAGGAAACTGAAAGAAATGGAGGAAATAAAGGGAGAAGGTTAGGGTCCCAGCCCCACATCTACTTCACCTCCAGGAGGAAACAAGTGACTCGGGCAATGAGACCCAGCAACTGAAAGGGGCATGTGCCCTGGGCCGGGCCCAGCATAACGAATCCTGGGACCTTGTGTGAAAATTTGGGAAGGAGGCAGGACGGCTAGGCCATGGAATGTCCTCTTGGTGCTGCTGCGGCCGTCCAGCCAGCCTGAAGGGCAGGCTGGGCTGAGAGCTGAGTCAGCAGAAGTGACGCAGAGCCAAAGGATGGAGCGGGACCGGTTCCTGCTGACACAGCTCTGGCCCCTGGACCAGCCGTGTCTGGTCAGCTCTCCTGCTCCCGTTTCCTAAGCCAGCTGGAGCTGTTTATTTGTCAACTGTCAATGAAAACATCCTGGTTAAGATGATCTATTTGTCTTCCAAAGCTGTTCTTTGCCTCAATTATTGCTGGAAAATATGCCTTTATCTCCTGTGTGGATGGAGCATCTCTCCTCTCATCTTTGCCCAGATCACTACCCCTGCCTCCCCATGACTGCTGCACGGCAACCTACAGGCCCTTCCTGGGCTCCCTGCTCAGCGCCTCCAGCGTTATGACACAGCTGCCTCGTGAGCCTCTGTGCGTCTTTTGGAAAACCTCCTTCTTCTAAGACAGGAACTACTGTGTTTGTTACTCAATGTTCCCAGTGAAGAAACCGTGACACAAAATCCTCTGAGACCACAGCGCCAGGAAAATATAGGTGCTATTATTATCCGCATTTTCGCATGGGGAACAGGGGCACTGGGAGATTAAATTTCTTGCCCAAGATCACAGTTATTTCATGATGGGGCCAGGACTCATCCCTAGGGGGTGTGGCTCCCAAGCTCAGTTCACGCTGAAGCGCCCTGTCCCCAGCAGTAGGTGGCTGTGACGCCTGTTACTAACAATGGCAACCGGCGCTGCCAGGCGATGGCCTGCTTGCTGGCCCCGCTCCACCTTCCCACTCCTCCAGCTTGCTTCATGAAAAATAATCTACTGCTGGATAAGAGGTAAAGTAGCCATGTGAGGACCCGTACTCCAGAAGGGAGAAAGTCACCCGCGGTGGACACAAAGTTTCCTTGTTCCACAGCTATCTTTTTCAATACGATAAGCTTCAAAAGCCAGTTTATCTGGGCATGTATTCAGAGAAAACCATGATTCAAAAAGACACACGCACCCCAATGCTCAGAGCAGCACTATTTATAACAGCCGAGACCCAGAAGCAAGTGAAATGTTCATCGAGAGTGGAATGGATAAAGAAGATGGGGTATATACATATATGTATATACACAATGGAATATTACTCACCCATAAAAAGAAGGAAGTCATGCCATTTCCAGCAACATGGATGGACTGAGAGATTATTGTACTGAGGGAAGTAAGTCAGAGAGAGACAAATGCCACACAGTATTACTCATATGTGTAATCTAACTTAAAAAAAATTATACAAATGAGCTTACTTACAAAATAGAAATAGACTCACAGATATCAAAAACCTTACCAAAGGGGAGAGGCAGGGGAGAGGGGTAAACTGGGAATCTGGGATTCACATACACACAGTACACACGGGAGAGACCACGAGCAAGGTCCTATGTACGGCACAGGGCGCTGTGCTCACGCTCTGCGACAGCCTGCATGAGGGAGGATCTGGGAAAGAGCGGGCACATGCATGTGTGAGCGTGCTCAGTCCCTCCAGGCGTGCCCCACTCTCTGCAACCCCGTGGACTGCAGCCCTCTAGGCTCCTCTGTCCAAGGGATTTTTCAGGCAAGAGTCCTGGAGTGGGTTGCCATGCCCTCCTCCAGGGGATCTTCCTGACCCAGGGATGGAACCAGCGTCTCTTACGTCTCCTGCCCTGGCAAGTAGATTCTTTACCACTAGTGCTGCCTGGAAACCCAAATATATGTGTATGTGTAACACAACTCAACACATTGCTGTATACCTGAAACTAACACAATACTGTAAGTCAACTATACTTCAACAAAAATTTTTAAAAACTTGCTTATTTAAGTACAATAAAAGCTGGGCCGATCTATAGTTTATTACCTGGCTATCTCTGTTCTACCAATCTTATCTGAGCATTATAGGTGATATGAACTATGAACCTGGGAGTTAAGACATGTGGGTTCCAGGCCTAGCTCTGCCATCAACCATGCACAGCTTCAGGCCACTTCCTTCCCCTTCTGAACCTCACTTTCCACGTCTGTAAGGCTGGCAGGTGTGTGTGTGTGTGTGCAGTCTAACTAGACTCCGACATTTCCCAAGGGGTTTTCTAGTAGGCAGTTTTCAGAAGTTAAAAAAAAAAAAGATCCCCCTAGCCTCCCCCTGGCCCGGTCCAGTAATTCTGGGGACGCCGGGCGGGACAAAGTCAAACAGCAATGTGTGTGCTGCTGGACTTCTTGGGAGCTTCAGCTGCTCCTACACATGGTGACTCTCGGACAGGAGGGCAGAGGACGCAGCAGTTGCCAACCTCACTTGACAGAGGAAATGTTTCTGGCTACACTATCTTATGAGGAAGTTGCTTTGTGAAACAGAATTTGGGGAAAATTAGACTAGGGGGTGTCCAGGATCCCTTTCAACTCTGTGAGGTTTTCATTCAAAATTCACTGTTTTGGTATAGGGCTCTGTGATATGCTAAATGACATGCTGAAGCATGAAAGAAGAGAAATAATTAATAGTCAGCAAAGTTTACGTGGCGCTCAGTTGTAATTTATAGAATTCCAGTTGCTGAAAATGAGAGAGCCCAAGAGTGAATGGAGGGTTATGATCCAGTAAACAAAACATTTAGTGAACTTGGACCATGCCAGTCAACAGAGGGAGTGATATTGCAAGCCGACCTTGCTACAAGTTTCCTCTTTGGAAATTTGAGAATATACAGGCTACCCTTTCTACACTACCAGAGTCTGGGAATATATAAAGTCACAAATTTGTGGCTTGAAGAAAGCGACTTAGAGACTCTGAGCTGTAAAATCAAAGGACCTTCAACCATTTCAGAGAGGAAAAGCAACTGCCTGTTAGCGCACCTGTTGTCTGCAGGGAAGCAAAAAAGCTAAATGAACCAACAAGCACCTTGCTGAACCTGCTTGGGGAAGAAATTCATTTTTCAGCAGCCCTGATTACTAACTATAAAAGCACACAATGCAGCTTACACTCTATCCAGGGGGCTTTCTTCACTGTCATGTTTTACTGAGTATAAAAGATACACAAAGGAAAGGATGTCATGGATTCATTCTTGACTGACGTCCTTTAAATCTACTTTCACTCAAAACCGAATTCTCTCATCATGGTGTTTTCGAGAGGCAGCGAGGTGTGGCGCAATAGGAGCCGCCCTGGAGTCAGACATCGACTCAAGGAATACGCATCGGGTGGCCGCTCTGTGCCACGCACCAGGGATACAGCAGTGAACCAAGAGTCGGAAATCCCTATCCTGGCAGAGCTGCCATCCTGGCTCTGTGACATCAGCTGTGTGAGCTTGGCCAAGTCACTCACTGTCTCTGAGCCTTAGCTCACTAGGGCACGGCCACAGGATTGCTGGGAAAGCTCTATGTCAGATTTTGCATGTGGAGTAGCAAGCCTAGGGCCTGGCACCTGAATGGCTTCTATAAAGGGCAGTCAGGATCGTGGCCCTTGCAGCCGGAGGGGGAGAAGGGAGCTCAGATGGTTGCGGGGAATCCTCACATTACCCCCAGAGCCTCTGAAGGTGCAGAATGACTGCGGCACCTGGAAATAAAGACCCGCCTCCTCAAAGAAAGCCCCACTTGTGCTCCCTGCCTTTCCCCAGGTTTGCGACATGGACAGCTGCCGGGCTGGTGACACTTTGACCCCGGGACTTGGTCTGCCGGTCCACGTCCTCACGCAGGGAGCCAGCTTTCCTGCCAGAAGTTCAGCCCCCGGAGCCCCTGCCCCATGGATGCTCTTCAAGGTGGCAGACAGACCTCCCGCAGCCTCAGAGCCAGGCATCCCTGCTAGCCCAAAGGCACCTGGGAGGTTGTCAGCGCAGGCCCATCTCACTCCACCCGAAGGCCATTCGCCACACGTCCTGCCTGGCCAGCCACCATCCTGCCTCATGCCCTCGAGTTGCTCACCTCCACCCGAGCCCGAGCTGGGTTCTCCTCTGCAGACTGAAGGGATCATCCCCATCGCTCTGCGTGCGCCGCCCGGCTCTGAGGCTCTACAAGGTTCTTCTCACAGGACATCTGGCAGAGACTGGGAATCAGTCAAAACCCAGCTTTCCCTGATACTTCCACTTTCAGAGCTCAGTTTTTCTATCTGCAAAATTGGGGTTAATAATCCCTACTCTTCAATCAAGACTGTTGACCCAATGGAGAGAACATGAATGCTGAGTTGGACGTACTTGAGTGTGAACACTGGCACCACCATTTGTAAGACAAGTCACTCTGCTCTCTGGAAGCCTGTGTTTCTTCATGTACGAAATAGGCACATGGCATCTACCTCGAAGACCTGTAGGGGTGAGTGAGGCAGGTCGTGCACCACACCTGCGCATAGCAGATGGAGAGGAGACGCAGAGAGCTGGCAGCTCCTGTTGGTACTGTGGCTGGCATTTACGCTAAAAGAAGCGCCTGATTGACAGCGGACACCACCCCCGGTCTCCACCGCCGTACTTACCGTCTCTGGGTCTCGGAGGCTGGGGTGCCTTCTGTCTGTAATCAGAGATGGGGCTTCTACGGCTGAAAGCTACATCCAGAGGTATCCCAGAGGCTGCCTCGAATTCCTTTGAGGCTGCACAGTCCATGGTCCAGGAAACACTTTCTACTGAAAGGTATGTCCTCAAACACACAATGCCCTACTCACCCTCTCCTTCTGGAATTCTAATTCTGGTTCATGCTTTGTAGCAGATATACAGTCATCTTTCCTCGTGAGATTCAAATCTCAAATTTTCCTATGATCTTACCCGAACCACCCTTGGTCCCACATGCAGCTGCGGAGCTCAGACTGTCCGTTCAGAAGAGCATGGGACACGGAAAGGGACTAGAATTCCCATCTCAGGGTTAGAGGGGATGAATGGCATTGAGCTGAAACTCTCTCCTGGTGCTTGAGCTTTCTCTGTTCCACCCTCAGTGGAGGGCTCCTTTGGACCTACCCTTAGCTACCTCCAGTGATGGAGAGCTCGCTAAACACACAGGTGATCGTCTCATCACCCACTTGGTTGCCAGTCAGCTGCCTGGCTTGCCTGAAAAAGATAAGTGTCAACCCATGGTGACAAAAAGCTTCTCATGGGTCAATCATCTGTGAAATTGTGGTTCCAAAGAATAACACTGTTTTGCTGTCCACCCCCTCCCTCATTCTGAACTTTGTGGCCACTGAAAAGGAAATCGGACACTTTTCTCTAGAATGACAAGACTGTTAATGTGTCTCTTCTATGCACCCACTCGCCAGACATTCCCGCAAAGAATCTACTTTAGGTGCCCACAGAGAATGCATTCCAACTCTGAACATAATTAGCTGGCTTCCAGAAGGAGGAGAAGAGGCATTCATGGGCATAGATAAATCATGTCCTTGGCCAAATACCCTCTTCTATTTTCCAACAGGGGGCCCAGGGAAATTTCAGAACACAACTCAGGGGGGTAGAAGTCTTCCCTGTGCAGCTTCAGAAACCCAGTTACAGAGAGGTGAAGGTCACCCAACAAATCAAGGGTGGAGGCATGCACCAAACCCCAGGAATCCGAGACCTCCCAGCGCAGTAATTGATCCTTTAAGATAAATGTTTGTCTTGCTGACCAGCGAGATTTATTGTGGTCTTTTCACAGGGATTCCTGAGGCTCAAAATTATAAACAGGGAAACAGGGCCGGATAATAAGTTGAGTGATTAATTGGTGGGGAACGCTTTCAAGGAGGGGAAAGATCAATGGGTTGAAGAAAAATCAAACATCTTTTAGGAAGTTTCCCCACTCTCTTACATTGTTTTAATTCTTCATGCTTGGTCTCTTCATTAAACATTTCTGAAGTGGGTTTTTATTTTGTTTCTTGGTTTTTACTTTTTTCAGTTATTTTTTTCGGGTAAGGTTGTTTGATTGTATCTCCTGCTTAGACTATTTCTTAGGTTACACTGAACTTAACCTTTGCCCGGTGAGGCAGAACAGACTCTAGCTTATCTGAAGCAAACGGCACCAAGAAGCCGAGTAATCAAAAACACAATCAGAATGGCTGAGATACAGCACGTTCCATTTCTTTCCAAGGAAAGGGGCACTGTGAGGGTGAGAGTCGAGGTCACGGGAGACGGGGGGCTGGGGGCGCCCTGGGGGAGTCCGAGGAGTGGGCCGGCTGGCAGCAGGAGCTCCTTGGGGCGGCCAAGTCCCAGCACTGCAGGGCAGCAAGGGCTTTGGGGTGAGACACTGGTTACCTTCCCAGCTCCGCCCTGAGCCTGCTGTGGGCTGCAGCAAGCTGGGCAACCTCTCTGAGTCCTGGCCTTCTCAGCCAGCGCTGGCTAATCCGGCTAGCTCCCGGGGGTAAGGGCTGCGCCTGTCATAATCAGTGTTTCCTTAGCGCCTGGTGAGGAACAGGCACTCGATATGCTGTCTGCTAAACAGGTGAATGGAAAAGGGTCACTGTGAAGATTAAACGAGGGATTGTAAATAAAAGGGCTTCCCAGGTGGCGCTAGTGGTAAAGAACTGGTCAGCCAAGGCAGGAGACATTTGATCCCTGGGTGGGGAAGATCCCCTGGAGGAGGGCATGGCAACCTGCTCCAATATCCTTGCCTGGAAAATCCCATGGACAGAGGAGCCTGGCGGGTACAGTCCATGGGGTTGCAGAGAGTCGGACACGACTGATGTGACCTAGCGCACAGCATGCAACTAAAGCCTGGGAGAGCTCAGACGCTCTTTAAACAGCAGTTCGCACGCTGTCAGACTCCTGTCAGTGTCCGGGCCGGGCAAGGGTCTGCTGTTGCACTGTAGAGCAGCGCCTCGCTCACCCTCAGGTCGAGGGGACTGAGGTCCGATGTCTGTTCATTCACTTAACATACACAGAAGGTACCTCTGAGCTGTTAGGCTCTGTGCTGGGGGTATATCAAGACAGATGCAGCCTCTGTGCTGACGCAGCTCACATCCGAGTGGAAAGAGACAGTGAACGAGCAGACAGGTGTATGAACAAGGATAACTCTACCTGCCAGCGACGTGCTATGAGGGCAGGAGTGCAGGTGAGACAATAGAGAGGGAGGGTCTGACTGGCAGAGTAGCGGCTGGGCTGCACTGGACGGAGATCCATGGAGGAGGCCCGAACAATCCGGAGGCCGGCAGGCTGGACGCAGAAGCCCGGGTGCTCCGGTCACTGCTGCGTCCTTGCTCTATTTTGTTTGTTCTCACGGGTCTTTTCCTGAGGGGAGGGGACACGACTTTTATTCTGATATAGTTTTAAACACACAGAAAAGACCTGGAACAGTACAAGGAGTTCCCATCTTCTAATTCACCACCAGCTGCTACTGTTTTGCCCTTTTCTCTCTCCCTCTATAGCACACATTACACACATATACACACTCACTCATGCACACACTTTTTTTCAGACCATTTGAGAGTAAATACTGCAAACATCCTGCCTTATTACCCTATAATTTCTAAGATAAAAACATTCGCGTACACAACCACAGTCCATATTTAAATTCTGTCAATTGCTTCTTTTAAAACGACATATATTTCTCCCGGTCTGGGATCTCATACTGCGTGGGGTCCTGACGGGTCTTAAGTCTCCTTCAATCTGAAACGGTTCCCTGGCCATCCTTTGTCTGTCTTGACCTTGGCATTTTTTAAGCACGCAGGCTGGTTACTCTGTGACCTGCTGCTTTATTTGGATTTCCTGATGCTTCCTGAGGAAAGAATGCCCCGGGAGGGACACTGCGCCCTCC
>SJYV01040222.1:0-18682 GCA_006410875.1 Neotragus pygmaeus
AAGAGAACAGGAAAGCCAGGAGCTCCCAGGGATCTAGGAACAGGACTCCAGGGAGCAGTAGATCTGGCAAGTCCAGAAATATCAGGGGAAATTTATAAGATGAGAAGCCACCAACACCACAGCTGTGGTTAGTTTTTCAGAGCTTCATGTTCATATATGTGGGCACAGTGGCTTAGATACCCCAGGGCCAAGCTAAGATCGATATTCATGGTTAAATCATCTTTACTTCAAGCTAAATGCTTCTAAAAGGGTAACTTCTTTGAATTCTAACTTCATGGCTGATATTTCATCACATTATTCATAAATACAATAAAAAGGACTAGATAGTGTGCTAACGATTTTCTCATTTTATTGAAATGAAGTTGATTTACAAAGTTGTTAGTTTCGATGTACAACACAGTGATTCAGTTTATATGTATATATACATACTCCTTTTCAGGTTCTTTTCCCTTATAGATTATTAAAAAATATTGAGTATATACCCTGTGCTACACAATAGGTCTTTGTTGTTCCTCTACTTTATATATAGTAGTGTACTTATGTTAATCCCAACCTCCTAATTTATCCCTCCCCTCAAATACTATTAATTTTTATCTGTGCTTATATTACTATCCTGCTGCCTTTTAGGTGAACGTGAATGTGCCTGGGCAGAGCGGGAGGAGGCAGGCGGCAAACCAGCCTGGGGAGGCACTTGCGGGCTGCAGCATTGCAGAGGGGCCATGACAGAATCACCCCTGAAAGTGTGCATCGTGGGCTCGGGGAACTGGGGTTCAGCTATTGCAAAAATAATTGGTAATAATGTCACGAAACTTCAGAAGTTTGCCTCCACGGTCAAGATGTGGGTCTTTGAAGAAATGGTTAATGGGAGAAAACTGATAGACATCATAAATAACGACCATGAAAATGTAAAATATCTCCCTGGACACAAGCTCCCCGACAATGTGGTTGCAGTCTCCAGCCTCAGTGAGGTTGTGTGGGATGCAGACCTGCTGGTGTTCGTGATCCCCCACCAGTTCATCAACAGCGTCTGCGAGGAGATCTCTGGGAAAGTGCCCAAGGGCGCCCTGGGCATCAGCCTCATCAAGGGCATAGAGGAGGGTCCCCAGGGGCTGAAGCTCATTTCTGACATCATCCGAGAGAAGATGGACATTGACGTCAGTGTGCTCATGGGCGCCAACACTGCCAATGAGGTGGCTGCTGAGAAGTTCTGTGAGACCACCATCGGCAGCAAGGTCATGGAGCATGGCCTCCTCTTCAAAGAACTTCTGCAGACTCCAAATTTTCGAATTAAGGTGGTTGCTGAGGCAGACGCTGTTGAACTTTGTGGCGCTCTGAAGAACATTGTGGCCGTGGGAGCCGGGTTCTGCGACGGCCTCCACTGCGGCGACAACACCAAAGCTGCCGTCATCCGCCTGGGGCTCATGGAAATGATCGCCTTCGCCAGGATCTTCTGCAAGGGCCACGTGTCCAAAGCCACCTTCCTGGAGAGCTGCGGCGTGGCCGACCTGATCACTACCTGCTACGCGGGCCGGAACCGCAAGGTAGCTGAGGCCTTTGCGGCGACCGGAAAGACCGTTGAAGAATTGGAGGAGGAGATGCTGAACGGGCAGAAGCTGCAAGGACCACAGACTGCCGCTGAGGTGTATGGCATCCTCAAACCGCAGGGACTGCTGAACAAGTTTCCACTGTTCACGGCGGTGTACCAGATCTGCTACGAAGGCAGGCCTGTTGAAGAGATGTTGTCTTGTCTCCAGAATCATCCGGAATATACATAAAGGGAATCATGCAGTATGTTGGGGAAAGTCCTTCCTTTCTGATTGCTTGTCTGGATTCAAATGGAAACCGGAATTTGGCCACAAGATGCTTGTGTGACCGTAACCTCATCACGGGTGCTGTGAATTTTTACAAGTTCATTTTTTAGCATATATGAGTGTGTGAATGTGTGTTCCTTCTTTGTTCTGTGGATGTTTCTATGAACCAAAATTAAAGGCCCCTTCTAAAAATTACTTCTGAAATTCTCCCACTCTGATACTTTATAAACTTGGAACTATCTAGCATTGCCATATATACACTACCACATGTAAAATAGATAGCTGGTACACAGGGAGCCCAACCTGGCACTCTGTGATGCCCTAGAGGGTGGGATGGGAGGAGTGGAGGGAGGCTGAAGAGAGAGAGGAGATATGTATAATTATGGCTGATTTGCAGTTGTTGTAGAGTAGAAACCAATACAACATTGTAAAGCAGTTTTCCTCCAATTAAAACACAAATTTTAAAAGAAAGATTGGAACTATCACAGCTAAAAGTTTTGAATCTGATTCATGTGTATTTCGGTGAAGGAATTTTTTTCTCATTCTCTTAATTTAGCCAGCATTAACATGGTAGAGTGGCGGAGTGAGTGGGTTCAAAAATCTATATACTGTAACGTTTAAATACTGTCTCAGAACCAACATAATCAACTACTTTGATTGTGGGCTGATCTATTATTTTAAACAGTTACATATTTTTAATTAGGCTATATATATTCCTCTCATTTCAGTTTTCTGCATTTTTTAGCCTCTTTCTCTTCATTAGCTACCAGAATACACTCTCATAAAGGCTGGGCAGTGGCAGAAGACAGAAAACTCATCAGGGATTTTCCTGATGTGGCTGACACAGTCTTCTGATTAGCAACATTTGTATGATGCTTGGGAGACCCAGGTTTGATCCCTGGGTCAGAAAGATCCCCCGGAGAAGGGAATGGCTACCCACTCCAGGATTCTTGCCTGGAGAATTTTTTAACAGAGGAGCCTGATGGGCTACAGTCCATGGGGATCGCAAAGAGTCAGACACAACTGGGTTCCTAATACTTTCACTTTTCTTTTATGCAAGCATTTCCTTCAAGCCTCACAGATCCCCTGAAAGGGGGCTGCTATTATTCCTCATTTAAGATGCAGTTACTGTGCCTGGTTGCCTGGTGAGTTGGGTCAGAGCCAGAGTCAAACTCAGTGCCTCTCCCCTACCTGAGCTGTGCTGGGACCTGCTCAGGCATCGGTGGACTGCTTTGACCTCCTATTAATTGCTTGTAGGATACACAGCCTTTCCTGAGGCCATCGGCAGGCTTCCTGCAGCTGAAGTTTGTATGGGTCCTTATCTAGAAGAATGCCATTCCAAGCGTGGACTTCTTTCCATCAGCTTCACCTGGAGACTCTTAGAAATGGTTCAACACCTGATTCGACTCCAGATCTCTCAAGTGGGGTCTTGAATCTGTGCTTTTGGCCTGCCTTCCATGTGCTTCAGCACTCACTACAGTTTGAAACCACTACTTTAGAAAACTTACTTTAGATTGGCATTTCTCAAACCATGTTCCCTGGAACCCAGTGGTGGTTCCAGTTCCCTCACAAGGTCCAGTGAGTTTGGAAAAAGCTGCATCTTTACACCCCTCCTGAAGGGGCAGAATGAGTGTTAGTTTGTTGCTAGGACTTGTTTTTTTAACCCAGCAAGTCCCNGGGCTGCAGCATTGCAGAGGGGCCATGACAGAATCACCCCTGAAAGTGTGCATCGTGGGCTCGGGGAACTGGGGTTCAGCTATTGCAAAAATAATTGGTAATAATGTCACGAAACTTCAGAAGTTTGCCTCCACGGTCAAGATGTGGGTCTTTGAAGAAATGGTTAATGGGAGAAAACTGATAGACATCATAAATAACGACCATGAAAATGTAAAATATCTCCCTGGACACAAGCTCCCCGACAATGTGGTTGCAGTCTCCAGCCTCAGTGAGGTTGTGTGGGATGCAGACCTGCTGGTGTTCGTGATCCCCCACCAGTTCATCAACAGCGTCTGCGAGGAGATCTCTGGGAAAGTGCCCAAGGGCGCCCTGGGCATCAGCCTCATCAAGGGCATAGAGGAGGGTCCCCAGGGGCTGAAGCTCATTTCTGACATCATCCGAGAGAAGATGGACATTGACGTCAGTGTGCTCATGGGCGCCAACACTGCCAATGAGGTGGCTGCTGAGAAGTTCTGTGAGACCACCATCGGCAGCAAGGTCATGGAGCATGGCCTCCTCTTCAAAGAACTTCTGCAGACTCCAAATTTTCGAATTAAGGTGGTTGCTGAGGCAGACGCTGTTGAACTTTGTGGCGCTCTGAAGAACATTGTGGCCGTGGGAGCCGGGTTCTGCGACGGCCTCCACTGCGGCGACAACACCAAAGCTGCCGTCATCCGCCTGGGGCTCATGGAAATGATCGCCTTCGCCAGGATCTTCTGCAAGGGCCACGTGTCCAAAGCCACCTTCCTGGAGAGCTGCGGCGTGGCCGACCTGATCACTACCTGCTACGCGGGCCGGAACCGCAAGGTAGCTGAGGCCTTTGCGGCGACCGGAAAGACCGTTGAAGAATTGGAGGAGGAGATGCTGAACGGGCAGAAGCTGCAAGGACCACAGACTGCCGCTGAGGTGTATGGCATCCTCAAACCGCAGGGACTGCTGAACAAGTTTCCACTGTTCACGGCGGTGTACCAGATCTGCTACGAAGGCAGGCCTGTTGAAGAGATGTTGTCTTGTCTCCAGAATCATCCGGAATATACATAAAGGGAATCATGCAGTATGTTGGGGAAAGTCCTTCCTTTCTGATTGCTTGTCTGGATTCAAATGGAAACCGGAATTTGGCCACAAGATGCTTGTGTGACCGTAACCTCATCACGGGTGCTGTGAATTTTTACAAGTTCATTTTTTAGCATATATGAGTGTGTGAATGTGTGTTCCTTCTTTGTTCTGTGGATGTTTCTATGAACCAAAATTAAAGGCCCCTTCTAAAAATTACTTCTGAAATTCTCCCACTCTGATACTTTATAAACTTGGAACTATCTAGCATTGCCATATATACACTACCACATGTAAAATAGATAGCTGGTACACAGGGAGCCCAACCTGGCACTCTGTGATGCCCTAGAGGGTGGGATGGGAGGAGTGGAGGGAGGCTGAAGAGAGAGAGGAGATATGTATAATTATGGCTGATTTGCAGTTGTTGTAGAGTAGAAACCAATACAACATTGTAAAGCAGTTTTCCTCCAATTAAAACACAAATTTTAAAAGAAAGATTGGAACTATCACAGCTAAAAGTTTTGAATCTGATTCATGTGTATTTCGGTGAAGGAATTTTTTTCTCATTCTCTTAATTTAGCCAGCATTAACATGGTAGAGTGGCGGAGTGAGTGGGTTCAAAAATCTATATACTGTAACGTTTAAATACTGTCTCAGAACCAACATAATCAACTACTTTGATTGTGGGCTGATCTATTATTTTAAACAGTTACATATTTTTAATTAGGCTATATATATTCCTCTCATTTCAGTTTTCTGCATTTTTTAGCCTCTTTCTCTTCATTAGCTACCAGAATACACTCTCATAAAGGCTGGGCAGTGGCAGAAGACAGAAAACTCATCTGGGATTTTCCTGATGTGGCTGACACAGTCTTCTGATTAGCAACATTTGTATGATGCTTGGGAGACCCAGGTTTGATCCCTGGGTCAGAAAGATCCCCCGGAGAAGGGAATGGCTACCCACTCCAGGATTCTTGCCTGGAGAATTTTTTAACAGAGGAGCCTGATGGGCTACAGTCCATGGGGATCGCAAAGAGTCAGACACAACTGGGTTCCTAATACTTTCACTTTTCTTTTATGCAAGCATTTCCTTCAAGCCTCACAGATCCCCTGAAAGGGGGCTGCTATTATTCCTCATTTAAGATGCAGTTACTGTGCCTGGTTGCCTGGTGAGTTGGGTCAGAGCCAGAGTCAAACTCAGTGCCTCTCCCCTACCTGAGCTGTGCTGGGACCTGCTCAGGCATCGGTGGACTGCTTTGACCTCCTATTAATTGCTTGTAGGATACACAGCCTTTCCTGAGGCCATCGGCAGGCTTCCTGCAGCTGAAGTTTGTATGGGTCCTTATCTAGAAGAATGCCATTCCAAGCGTGGACTTCTTTCCATCAGCTTCACCTGGAGACTCTTAGAAATGGTTCAACACCTGATTCGACTCCAGATCTCTCAAGTGGGGTCTTGAATCTGTGCTTTTGGCCTGCCTTCCATGTGCTTCAGCACTCACTACAGTTTGAAACCACTACTTTAGAAAACTTACTTTAGATTGGCATTTCTCAAACCATGTTCCCTGGAACCCAGTGGTGGTTCCAGTTCCCTCACAAGGTCCAGTGAGTTTGGAAAAAGCTGCATCTTTACACCCCTCCTGAAGGGGCAGAATGAGTGTTAGTTTGTTGCTAGGACTTGTTTTTTTAACCCAGCAAGTCCCAGACATATTAGATCATGGAGACTTTTTGGGCAGGGGGCAAGAAAACTTGCCAAAGTTTCCAAGGAACACTGTTCCAGGCCGAAGTGGCCTTAGCACAGCTAAAGTATCCCCCTCTCTCTGCAAGAAATGAGGATAGATGACTACCTGTGGTATTGTTTGTTCTGAACCTTTGTAGTTCGGGTCTGCCATGGATCTTTGATGAAGCTCTAATGTGAGACACTCTCAGGTACAAACAATTGAATGTCAACCTCGCTGAGACACATTGTATGGACTAAATGCTTTTAATTCTAGAATAAAGAATGAGAATGACTGTATCTTCTTAAATGAGATAAGCTACCTTACATAGACTATGGTAAGTGTTAAGGGAATGTATGACTATCACTTACATATTCATTGACTTTCAGTTACTTTGAGATTTTGATCCTTTTTTTTTCCAGCTTGGGGATTTTTTCTTCTTCCCTTTCCCCCAAACATATCTGAAATAATTGTCAAATAAATTTTGTGAGAATTTTTAAAATTCCTATACACAGTAGAATATGAAAGCACACCTACTGTAATATATAAAAAATACCTGTCTTAAAATCCATCCTAGCAGGTAGAATTGAGCTAAATTCCTTCTGGTTTTCATTTAACTCTTATCTATAATATGGCCCCATGGTATTGACCCAAGGAGCAAGGAGGTGTCCCTGTACTAAAGAATCTTTGGTTTTCCCCACTAGGTCTAATCTAAGAGTACTCTACATGCACTCTTTTTGGTTTTCTCACCTACTGTGTACTATATTTGTTTACAGACTATAGGAGGAAATGATCTAAAAGCTCAATAAACATTTTAATCCCCCAAACCTGTGCTACTGATCCTACTTTTTAACCAGCTTATTTTATAATTTTATTTGTCTAGATAAGCTTTTTTTCCTCCCTGAATTGTGTTGCATTGACAAGAATAAAAAGGGAACTTTAAAAAAAAATGAATGGGACTTTCCCCCATTTTCTTCATTTTCCTGTACACCTGGACTCTAGTAAATGGGTTAGTAAATGGACATTTTTTTTTTCTCTTTTTCTAAAAGGACTACATGTGTGCACAGAGTGAAATGTATTCTAACAGAAAATCAATCCCACTAATGACATCTTACTAAGTATTTGAAG
Organism: Neotragus pygmaeus; assembly: GCA_006410875.1. Lineage (NCBI taxonomy): Eukaryota > Metazoa > Chordata > Mammalia > Artiodactyla > Bovidae > Neotragus > Neotragus pygmaeus. Next base: position 7,424 of record SJYV01040222.1, read on the forward strand.
AATAAAGGGACCATAAACAATGAAATCCCCAATGAGGTGTTTACATCTTCTAAGAAAATAAGCAGAAAATACTTTTAAAGTTGCTGAAACTTGTCTCTCTCAACCCAAAGAAAACCTGTTGGTTAGTTCACCAAAACCAAGCAAAAAATATATCCACACAACTTCTTTACAGAAGCTAATATGACTTCCAGGGCCAGGCTAAAATACAAAGTCAACACTGAATGAATAATATCTAGACCATAACAAATACTAACAGGTTCATTCCCATCTAACTCTCAAAGTTAACATGACTTCACCAAAGGATAATCTTATGACCTGCATTTTTGTACAGTTTCAGAAGTAGGTATGTCCTAAAACTCCTAAAGGACCATAAAGAAGGCTGAATGCTAAAGAACTGATGCTTTCAAATTATGATGCTGTAGAAGATTCTTGGGAGTCCCTAAGAATGCAAGGAGATCAAACCAGTTAATCCTAAAGGAAATCAACCCTGAATATTCATTGGAAGGAGTGATGCTAAAGCTAAAGCTCCAGTACTTTACCTACCTAATGTGAAGAGCTGACTCATTGGAAAAGACCTTGATTCTGGAAAAGACTGAGGGCAGGAGGAGAAGGAGACGACAGAGGATGAGATGGTTGAATAGTATCACCAACTCAATGGGCATGAATTTGATCAAACTCCAGGAGATAATGAAGGACAGAGAAGCCTGGCATGATGCAGTCCATGGGATCACAAAGACATGACTTACCGACTGAACAAAAACCCCTAAAAACTTTGACTAGAAAATGGCATCATGGAAATGTGCTATATATATATATACACACGTATATATGCATATGTACATTAAATATATATACATATTTGGTAAATATATTCCCTAAACATCTAGAAATATACATACAAATATATAAATAATGTGTGTGCACTGAAGCAACTTAGTAGCAGCAGCAGCAGCATGTATATATATTTTATAATTTTATCTCTGACTTTAAAAGTGTGTTTCTTTTGCTGCTGCTGCTGCTGCTAAGTTGCTTCAGTCGTGTCCAACTCTGTGCGACCCCACAGACGGCAGCCCATTGGGCTCCGTCATCCCTGGGATTCTCTAGGCAAGAACATTGGAGTGGGTTGCCATTTCCTTCTCCAATGCATGAAAGTGAAAGTGAAGTCGCTCAGTCGTGTCTGACTCAGTGACCCCATGGACTGCAGCCTACCAGGCTCTTCCATCCATGGGAGTTTCCAGGCAAGAGTACTGGAGTGGATGCCATTGCCTTCTCCAATGTTTCTTTTGATCCAGGACAAAATAAGGTTATAAATCTGATTATGTTGTAGTTTTGTCTTTACATATCAGATGATTTAGAGAAAGAATTAATTCTCAATGAGATCTAGCATTCTTAACCTAAATTTTTAATCAAATCTTCTCCCTCTCTCAAATTTCCTCATCCTCATTATTTAATTTATTAATCTAAGTGCATTAGGTTTATTTATTTACTTATTTATTACTGGTTAGGTTTATCTTTTATTAACTTTTATGTATTATAACTTATTATTTATTTATTTGTTAGGTTTATTAATCTAATTCTAATCTGTTAGCCTTCTATTTTTAACAACTTTCCATCTTTCATGTTTTTAAGTATAATATATATAAAGAGAGATAATATAAGTATACTTATATATATAATAAAAACAGGATAATAGCTATTATTGACTTACATTTTGTACTGGAAGTACTTTGCTCTTCCTTAAGTGGAATCTGAGAGTGGGCTTTAATATGGCAGAGAGGACTTGGGGTCCAGGAAATAAAAGAATGGGCACTCAGGTGGAGGGAGCAGGTGCTAAAAACAGTCTTCTTCGTCACATTAATCACTAGTCAGCTTTGTCCAGGGAAGAAGTCTGGTTTTGAACAGGTTCAGGTGGGCAGAGTAGAAGATGAAGGAGAGTAGGTCCTTAGTAGTCAGGCGACTGCCAAATGGGAGTTGAAAATTCAATTGCCCCTAATTCTTCTAGAGGAGGTTCTGGAGCCGGTTGCAGCTCAAGAGCTACTGAAGAAAAAATAGGAGCCCTGAACTGGCCCTGGAACTTCTTTGTCTCTTAGAGCTATGACAATGGAAAGGATGATGGATCAGCTTCTCTGGCTAATAGGAAAGAGTCACACTGAGTTTTGCCCCACAATGGGGAAAAGGCAAATGGAAAAGTTCTCATAGAATGGCACTTTCCACTATTTATTATCACAAAAGAATTTTCTTGTCGAGAGAATATATTTCACATTTGTTTAACACAGATCAACTCAGTTATAACCACTGAACAACTCAGACCACATCCAAAACACCTTGCTAAGCTAACTGCAATTAATGATTGATCTCAACCAATTTCATGATTCCTGTCAGAGCTGACCAAGCCCTGGTGACACTCAGGATCTTCAAAACCACGAGCTGAGGAAAATCTAACAAACAATAAGGCAAGGCCACTATAGGAAGAGATCTGCAGTCCCATTGGAAAACACTCAAAAATATCATAAACTTTAAAATAATCTAGGCATATTGCCACGTTTCCAAAAACCACATTTCAAGGAACAAGAGAGGGCACACAGAACAGTATCTAGTCAATGAAAGAGTTGTGCTTCCAAGTAGGAGGCAGAGCAAGACTAGGAAGGTCTATTTAAGTCTTTTTAAAGGATGCTAGAAACAGGATCCAGGCCCAAGGAGAAAAGGCTGGCAGGAGCTTGAAATAAGGTTCAGTCCCAGCCAATTCCATGATCCAGNCTAGGAAGGTCTATTTAAGTCTTTTTAAAGGATGCTAGAAACAGGATCCAGGCCCAAGGAGAAAAGGCTGGCAGGAGCTTGAAATAAGGTTCAGTCCCAGCCAATTCCATGATCCAGAATTCAGTCCCAGGAGAAAACTAGAGTGAGAACCAGAAACCAAGAGCCTGACAGAAGATTCGTACAGCAGACTGGCCACACTTCCAGGAGGATGGCAAGATAAACAGAGGGGAAGGCACTGATTTCTTCTTCAGTCAGTTCAGTTCAGCTCAGTCCCTCAGTCGTGTCCGACTCTTTGCGACCCCATGAATCACAGCACGCCAGGCCTCCCTGTCCATCACCAACTCCCAGAGTTTACTCATACTCACATCCATTGAATCAGTGATGCCATCCAGCCACCTCATCCTCTGTCGTCCCCTTCTCCTCCTGCTCCCAGTTCCTCCCTCTTTTCCAATGAGTCAACTCTTTGCATGAGGTGGCCAAAGTACTGGAGTTTCAGCTTTAGCATCATTCCTTCCAAAGAAATCCCAGGGCTGATCTACTTCAGAATGGACTGGTTGGATCTCCTTGCAGTCCAAGGCACTCTCAGGAGTCTTCTCCAACACCACAGTTCAAAAGCATCAATTCTTTGGTGCTCAGCTTTCTTCACAGTCCAACTCTCACATCCATACATGACTACTAGAAAAACCATAGCCTTGACTAGACGGACCTTTGTTCGCACAGTAATGTCTCTGCTTTTGAACATGCTATCTAGGTTGGTCATAACTTTCCTTCCAAGGAGTAAGCATCTTTTAATTTCATGGCTGCAATCACCATCTGCAGTGATTTTGGAGCCCCCCAAAACAAAGTCTGACACTGTTTCCACTGTTTCCCCATCTATTTCCCATGAAGTGATGGGACCAGATGCCATGATCTTAGTTTTCTTCTTAGCCAGACACTGAATCAGACAATGAGTGCAGAGTGATTATACAGATCATTCCTTCTGGTGGGAAAGAGGCCCTCGATGTACTATGACTCAGGCTTTTTCTGGTTCAGAAACCAAGCAAGACTGTAGAAGCCTGTGGCTGGCAGTCCTGAATACCCAGAGCCACAGTTCCTGCCAGCATCTGATATTGTGTCTTCCTTGTCCCTGACACAAAGACATCTTCCCAGGGAGAGTGTGAGACAGCCCTACCGAGAGCCCAGCCAAAGTCAGGTGGATCACCTCGGTGGGAAGAGCACATAAAGGAGACTGATCAGTTCAGCAGCTCGTCTCAAAAAAGAGAATGACCTTCCCAGCATAATCATATTGAATTTCAAGCTACACTGACTCTACAAAGGATAATTTTATCATAATTTTTTATGAATAAATCAGGAGTCTTTATTTTCTTTTTAGAATTTTTTCCATCTAAATATTTTATGTGAGCTCTTTTTTCTTAAAAAATTCAACATTTTTATAAAGTATCAGCCTGATATATTGTACAATACATGCTGTTTGAGTTAATGAAACTCCTGAGATGAAACTTATTACTTAAATTATTTTAAGGTACATTATACAGTTCGTAGGAAGCTGCCATTTTTCTCTCAGGATAAACCACTTCCCTCTGGTTTTGCATAATAAAGACTTGCAATTCACAAAGTCTGGCATTATAGATCAATGTATCCCCTTGAAACACAACCAGTCAATTGTCTTCCTCAACGAAAATGTATTGAGTTGTTATTTTGTAGGCTATTATAACCCAGAATAAAAGCTAAACCAAAATTAACTGTATATAAAATCCATTTCAAAGGAGTTTATAAATTTACCACCTGAAAGTTTTAAACAATAATAAAAAAAATGCAAGAAAGGGGGAAGTTTAACATGAAAATCATTATAGGGAACACCTCTTTATAATTAATGACTACAGATATCCAACATCGTAACCAAAGTATGACATGTCATAATTAGAAGTAATGAGTTTTATTCTTTTAAAAAATTGCACCCTGTGAACTTTTTGTTTAGGCACAATGACAGCGTGAAGAAGGACTAGAAATATCTGGTCTACCTTATGTATCTGTTCTATAGCAATAAAATAAAATACCCTCTATTTTCCTCATGAGAAAGTGAAAAGACAACTGCCCATAATCCCACAGGGCACACTTCCCAGATACACAAGTTGAGCTCTGCATGTGATCTAATGTTCTGCTCTCACCATCTTGAAATTCTTAATTTTTGAACAAAGGGTCCTGCAATTTCATTTTGTACTGGGCCCCACAAATTATGTAGCCCTGATAGCGCAGTTGGCAAAGAACCCAATGTGGGAGGCCTGGGTTCGATCCCTAGATTGGGAAGATTTCCTGGAGAAGGAGAAGGCTACCCACTCCAGCATTCTGGCCTAGAGAATTCCATGGACTGTCGAGTCCATGGGGTTGCCAAGAGTTGGACACAACTGAGTAAATTTCACTTTCACTTTCAACTGCATGCAAAGAGGCCAATAATTATACAAATCAAGAAATGTCATCATGATGCCACATGATGTAACAGGTATCTAGTGCATGGCATACAAAGAGGAAATGTTCAATGAATGAATTAAACAATTCACTAATTTCCTAGATAGATTTTAATCCAAACAATTGAGTTTCTTTAAATCAATTTATAGTGAAAAAAAATCAGAGGAGGGAAACTTCCCCACTGATATCTCTTTCCCATGTCAATGTGTCCACATTATTATTCTCTTTTCTTTTTTATAAATAGATATACAAACTTATTCATCTGTACTGTGTGTGGCCAGGTATCCTAATTATCAAGAGCACAGAAGACTTCAAGATATTTAGGCAGGCCACCTGAACACATGAGGATCCATTTCTATAAGGATTTCTTTCAGTTCAGTTCAGTTCAGTCACTCAGTCATGTCTGACTCTTTGCAACCCCATGAATCGCTGCATGCCAGGCCTCCCTGGCCATCACCAACTCCCGGAGTTCACTCAGATTCACGTCCATTTAGTCAGTGATGCCATCCAGCCATCTCATCCTCTGTCATCCCCTTCTCCTCCCGCCCCCAATCCTTCCCAGCATCAGAGTCTTTTCCAATGAGTCAACTCTTCGCATGAGGTGGCCAAAGTACTGGAGTTAGCTTTAGCATCNATTGAGTCGGTGATGCCATCCAGCCATCTCATCCTCTGTCATCCCCTTCTCCTCCCGCCCCCAATCCTTCCCAGCATCAGAGTCTTTTCCAATGAGTCAACTCTTCGCATGAGGTGGCCAAAGTACTGGAGTTAGCTTTAGCATCATTCCTTCCAAAGAACACCCAGGGCTGATCTCCTTCAGAATGGACTGGTTGGATCTCCTTGTAGTCCAAGGGACTCTCAAGAGTCTTTTCCAACACCACAGTTCAAAAGCATCAATTCTTTGGTGCTCAGCCTTCTTCACAGTCCAACTCTCACATCCATACATGACTACCGGATAAACCATAGCCTTGACTAGACAGAGGGAAACACAAGTGACAACTTTGTAATTTGGTGCTTAGTTCTCTGAGGCCCATGAGCTCTCAAAATCTTTGATTCCAGAAAACAGTGAGTCATCCTATTGCAGAAAGAACTAGAAACGTTATTTGATTTTGGCAAGAAGGAGTGCTGCATGGGTAAACGTCATTCAAATGAACTTCTGTAGGCAGTTTTGGGATTCCTGCCCAATCCATGTCAACTTATACGTCACAGCACAGCATCAACTTCAGGGGTAGGTCTAGGTGGCCATATGTTTACCGGAAGACCCTGCTCCTATGGCCACAGGTGATTGAGCAACACATGAGCACTAATCTCCAAGGCAACTCCTTCCCTGAGACTTTGAACTAAGACCTATATAATAGAGCTAGAATTAAATAAGCGAGATCTTACCTGAAATATCATGCAGAGATAGGGCCAGAGCGACCACTTCTGACCAAGTGTGCACTAATTTTTAGGTCATAGAAAGCTAAATTGTACAGATAAATAAGAAAATGCTGCAAACACGCCAAGAGACCAAAGACCAGAAGTCCAGAGAGAGACAGAGAGAGTAGCTGTCTCCATTCCTAACAGCTTTCCAGTTTCCAGCTCCATTCTCACAAGCCCTGGCTTGTTTTTGTGTTTCTTATTGTAAATAAAAATCCTTTCACTAAGCTAACTTGAGTGGGTTTTGTTCCTTGCAATCGAATGTGTAGTACAGCATCCCTGAAGAATGTATTCTAAGTTATTTGACAGCATTCACTGTGAAATTGAAACACCAAACAGCTGGAGTCACAAAAGAAATTAAAAAGAAAAAACAAGACCATCTAGGGTTGGCCATAAGAGCTCTCATTAGATTAGAAAACTATTTCTTCTCTCAACCTCAAGAAAAACAGAGTCAATTATAACAGTCCTGTACAAGCTGAAAATATTTACCTCCTTCCTGTGCCTGTTTCAGCTGTTCTAAATGCACCCACCTCCTGCTTACACCACTCTGTTCCTCTCCTATTACCTAAGAAAGGTTAGACGGTCCAGCCCCTTCTAGGACTTCCCGGAATCCAAGGACTTGGGTAGCCACAGGCAGAGCACAAAAGCCATAAGAATGATACCAGTTCCCCACAAGTGCCCTGGAACCCAACAGAAAGAAAAGAATTTCAAGAACAAGAAAAAAAAGGAAAAAAAAAATCTAAGCAGATGTCTATATTCAAAACCCAATCCAATGGTCATCCACATCATTCCTTACTTATCCTCATCATTGGTAAAATCTGAGAAAGCAAGAAGTCAGTGCTTTTGATGGCTTTTTGTCAATTTCATTTAAGATCTTTGTTGTAAGTTTTCTCTACCTTTTCATACTGCTTCACTGACATCTCCTCCCAATATATTTTCAAAGGCAAGATATTGCCAAGAATTATCTTTTATTTTGCACAATATTCAGCACAATGCTGGACACATGGAAAGTATTTTAAAATATCTATTCTACTGAATTAATTGGATAGCTAGTTCCTCAAATGGAGCTGACAAATTTCTGTTCATCATGTGGTAGCCCAGGATCCCGATAGGTAAATGGGAAAAGAGTAAAAGTACAAAAGCAAAATGCTTCACCTGCCCTAGCCTCTAAACCTTAATTGATCTTCAAGTGTGTGTTGAATTTTCCCCCAATATTATTTGACTTTTCCACAAAATGGATTCCTGACAGGCCAAGTTTGAAACACATTATTTCAGCCCAGCTGAAGTCACACACATACACACATACGTGCACGTGCACGCATGCACACGTGCACACATAGGTCATATTGTTTTTTGCCTAAAACAGATTCATTGTATGTTGCCCTTACCCTGAGCATAGAACTTAGCATCTCACATGGTTGTGTGCATACACTTAACACTTAATAATGCTCTGCAGCTTCAAGCAATTGTGTGTTCCTAGAGAATCTTTAAAATAGCCCAAGACTAAGGGTAAAAACAAAATCTCAATGATTGTTTTTTTCAAAAAGTGCCAAAAAAGATATCTATAGCTGCTTCTCGTTTTCCCCAACCACTGCATCAAATGCACCCTTGAAATCAGACTTCCTTCGTGGTTATAGCTCCTTGTGGTGTGTACGTGGCTAACCTGAGATCTGACCACCTGACCTCAATCTGGTGGGTAATCCATGCCACAGCGGTTTCTCTCCTTGCCTGCCTTGCCTCTCTTGTTGATTTACTTAATCCTTTACATTCTAATACTGAATAAGCACTAAAGCACTGACTTCCTCTTACCCATGTGACAGGAACCTAGGACTTTGGATTTCCAATTTTACACTTCATCATCATTCACTTGAGTTTCTGATATACTGCTATCTCACACCCAGCCCTATGTGGACCATAAGAATCAGGGTGCTATCCATCTGTTCTTTCTTTTCTATTTTTCCTTCTTTACTTTTCATCTCCCTTTCTGTAGACATTAAATAAGGATTACTATGACTCTAAAGAAGCAAAGGTTGAATAAGCCCATAGTCCAGTGAAGGAGAATGTCAACTGAACAATCAATAAGAATACAATATGAAAAATATTTTTAGATATACATAGAGTGAAATATTTGCCTCTTTGGGGAGGGATAAGGGGAAATTTTGGAGAAAGGATTATTCTTGACCTAAACTTTAAAGACTATTGATTAAATTGCCCAAATGCCACGCTATTGGTCGATGTTTTTATACATTGTAATATGAAGAAGATCTATAAATTTAGACTCATATTCTCTAAATTTCACTCAGGTAGGTATGAATGACCTGAAGGGTAAGTATATAAAAATATGCCATATGAATTTTAGATTTTAAGCCTTTATTATTCATAGTTTATTATATTTACCATTTTCCTTTCATTTGGTAAAAGTATTTAATGATATCTTAAAGGTCATAATGAAACTAATAACAAAAAATAATCCTGGATATTCCTGAGAGATTTTTCTATTGTTATTGCTGAATACAAAAAATTAGAGTAAAATGTTTAAACTATTACTAAAATATGCTTTATTTTTATTGCTAATACAATTTTTTAAATTATCATGCAGGCCTTTCTTATAAAATAAATAATAAAATTATACATATAACTAAGCATGATCACTTTGATATTTGGGTAAAATTTTTCAAACTTATTTGAGAATTCTGGCTTATCTTCCTTATAAAAGTATCTTTATAAGCACCTGCTGCTGTTGCTGCTGCTGCTGCTGCTGCTAAGTCACCTCAGTCGTGTCCGACTCTGCAACCCCAGAGACGGCAGCCCACCAGGCTCCCTTGTCCCTGGGATTTTCCAGGCAAGAACACTGGAGTGGGTTGCCATTTCCTTCTCCAATGCAGGAAAATGAAAAGTGAAAGGGAAGTCGCTCAGTCATGTTCAAAACTTAGCGATCCCATGGACTGCAGCCTACCAGGCTCCTCCGTCCATGGGATTTTCCAGGCAAGAGTACTGGAGTGGGGTGCCATTGCCTTCTCCAAAGCACCTGCTATCAAGGCTTAAAATTCTACTATTAGAGATGAGACTTTAAATTTAATATAAAGTCTCCTTCCAAAAAGACACTTATAAGGAGGTTGTGGAATACTGACTAGAGAGATAACCATTATCAGACAATAGCACCTTAAAGAGAATTAGTTTATCAAGTGTGTTACACCTGATAACTAAGTTCAAGTAACCTGTTGAGAAAATGGAATTCTTAACATGGCTGGAAAAACACGTAAGAAAGAAATGAGTACTGGCCGGGGTAAGGTTTTATATAGGAGGCACAAGAAAGTCAGGAGTAAACATGAGAGTACTGTGTGTTCTGGGAAAGAAGGCCCAGAATAAGGTAAGAAGAAATCAGAAAAGAAAAGCAAACAACATATAGTCATAATTTTTTCTATTACTGAACCCTAAATTTTCTTCTCAGGACATGTCTTAAATTATTATCTTCATTTAAAAAAATAAGGACAGTAGTGGTTCTAGAATCAGCACTGGACATAAACACTTCACAGCCCATTCCTCTAGTTAATCACAGAAAAGAAAAGGAAAAAAAAAAAAAAANAATGCAAAGATATTGAGGAAAAGAACAGAATGGGAAAGACTAGAGATCTCTTCAAGAAAATTAGAGATACCAAGGGAACATTTCTTGCAAAGATGGGCTTAATAAAGGACAGAAATGGTATGGACCTAAAAGAAGCAGAAGATATTAAAAAGAGGTGGCAAAAACACACAGAAGGACTATACAAAAAAGATCTTCATGACCCAGATAATCATGATGGTGTGATCACCCACCTAGAGCCAGACTTCCTGAATGCAAAGTGAAGTGGGCCTTAGGAAGCATTACTACAAAAAAGCTTTGTGGACCTGATGAAATTTCAGTTGAGCTATTTCAAATCCTAAATGATGATACTGTGAAAGTGGGGCACTCAGTATACCAGCAAATTTGGAAAATTCAGCAGTGGCCACAGGACTGGAATGAGTCAGTCTTCTTTCCAATCCCCAAAAAAAGCAATGCCAAAGAATGCACAACCTACTGAATAATTGCACTCATCTCATACGCTACTAAAGTAATGCTCAAAATTCTCCAAGCCAGGCTTCAACAGTTTGTGAACCGTGAACCTCCAGATGTTCAAATAGGATTTAGAAAAGGCAGAGGAATCAGAGATCAAATTGCCAACATCTGTCGGATCATCAGAAAAGCAAGTTCAGTCCAGTTCAGTAGCTCAGTCATGTCCAACTCTTTGCGACCCCATGAATCGCAACACGCCAGGCCTCCCTGTCCATCACCAACTCCCAGAGTTCACTCAGACTCACATCCACCAAATCAGTGATGCCATCCAGCCATCTCATCCTCGGTCGCCCCCTTCTCCTCCTGCCCCCAATCTCTCCCAGCATCAAAGTCTTTTCCAATGAGTCAACTCTTCACATGAGGTGGCCAAAGTACTGAGGTTTCAGCATCAGCATCATTCCTTCCAAATAAATCCCAGGGTTGATCTCCTTCAGAATGGACTGGTTGAATCTCCTTGCAGTCCAAGGGACTCTCAAGAGTCTTCTCCAACACCACAGTTCAAAAGCATCAATTCTTCAGCACTCAGC
>SJYV01040222.1:21891-50642 GCA_006410875.1 Neotragus pygmaeus
ACGTGTATTCTTGCCACCTTTCTTAATATCTTCTGCTTCTGTTAGGTCCATACCATTTCTGTCCTTTATCAAGCCCATTTTTGCATGAAATGTTCCCTTGGTATCTCTAATTTTTTTTGAAGAGATCTCTAGGCTTTCCCATTCTGGTATTTTACTCTATTTCTTTGCATTGATCCCCGAGGAAGGCTTTCTTATCTCTTGCTATTTTTTGGAACTCTGCATTCAGATGCTTATATCTTTTCTTTTCTCCTTTGCTTTTCACTTCTCTTCTTTTCACAGCTATTTTTAAGGCCTTCCCAGACAGTTATTTTGCTCTTTGCATTTCTTCTCCATGGTCTCTGGTACAATGTTATGAACCTCATTCCTTAGTTCATCAGGCACTCTACCTATCAAATCTAGGCCCTTAAATCTATTTCATCTTCCATCTCTTTCATCATTCCCTGTCTAATCATAAGGGATTCGATTTAGGTGATACCTGAATGGTCTAGTGGTGGCTGCGACTGGCACACTAAGCACAGGCGGCTGCGACCGGTGCACTGAGCACAGCCTAGAGGAGCTACCCCATTTCCGAGGGCAGGGGCAGAAGCTGGGAGGATCCCATGCCTGAAGGGAGGCAGCGAAGAGGAGTTACCTCATGTCCAAGGTCAGGGGCAGCAGCCAAAATTGCCAAGTTGCGATGGCACAGGAACCACTTAGAGGAGATACCGCACATCTAAGGTCAGGGGCAATGGCTGGGAGGAGCCACCCCAAGACTGAGGCCAGGGGCGGCGACTGGGAGGATCAACCCCACATTCAAGGAGCAGTGGCTGCACAGGTGCAGGAGGGCCTGGAGGAGCTATCCCACGTTGAAGCTCAGGAAGGGCGGTGGTGAGGAAATACCCCTCATCCAAGGTAAGGAGCAGCAGCTGAGCTTTGCTGGAGCAGCTGTGAAGAGATACCCCACACCAAAGGTAAGAGAAACCCAAGTAAGATGGTAGGTGTTGCAAGAGGGCATCAGAGGGCAGACACACTGAAACCATACTCAGATAAAACTAGTCAATCTAATCACACTAGGACCACAGCCTTGTCTAATTCAATGAAACTAACCCATGCCCATGGGGCAACCCAAGATGGGCAGGTCACAGTGGAGAGGTCTGACATAATATGGTCCACTGGAGAAGGGAATGGCAAAGCACTTCAGTATTCTTGCCTTGAGAACTCCATGAACAGTATGAAAAGGCAAAATGATAGGATACTAAAAGAGGAACTCCCCAGGTCAGTAGGTACCCAATATGCTACTGGAGATCAGTGGTTAAATAACTCCAGAAAGAATGAAGGGATGGAGCCAAAGCAAAAACAATACCCAGTTGTGGATGTGACTGGTGATAGAAGCAAGGTCTGATGTTGTAAAGAGCAATATTGCATAGGAACCTGGAATGTCAGGTCCATGAATCAAGGAAAATTGGAAATGGTCAAACAAGAGATGGCAAGAGTGAACGTTGACATTCTAGGAATCAGTGAATGAAAATGGACTGGAATGGGTGAATTTAACTCAGATGACCATTATATCTGCAGGCAGGAATCCTTCAGAAGAAATGGAGTAGCCATCATGGTCAACAAAAGAGTCCGAAATGCAGTACTTGGATGCAGTCTCAAAAACGGCAGAATGATCTCTGTTCATTTCCAAGGCAAACAATTCCATATCACAGTAATCCAAGACTATGCCCCAACCAGTAATGCTGAAGAAGCTGAAGTTGAATGGTTCTATGAAGACCTACAAGACCTTTTAGAACTAACACCCAAAAAAGATGTCCTTTTCATTATAGGGGAATGGAATGCAAAAGTAGGAAGTCAAGAAACACCTGGAGTAACAGGCAAATTTGGCTTTGGAATGCAGAATGAAGCAGTGCAAAGACTAATAGAGTTTTGTCAAGAAAATGCACTGGTAATACCAAACATCCTCTTCCAACAACACAAGAGAAGACTCTACACATGGACATCACCAGATGGTCAACATCGAAATCAGACTGATTATATTTTTTGCAGCCAAAAATGGAGACGCTCTATACAGTCAACAAAAACAAGACCAGGAGCTGACTGTGGCTCAGATCATGAACTCCTTATTACCAAATTCAGATCCTCTACATAGAAAACCCTAAAGACTCCACCAGAAAATTGCTAGAGCTAACCAATGAATAGTGTAAAGTTGCAGGATATAAAATCAGCACTCAGAAACCTCTTACATTTCTATACATTTATAATGAGAAAAGAGAAAGAGAGAATAAGGAGACAATTCCACTCACCATTGCAATGAAAAGAATAAAATATTTAGGATTATATCAACTTAAAGAAACAAAAGACCTATATATAAGTGTAAGTATAAGTGTAGTCACTCAGTCGTGTCCGACTCTTTGCGACCCCATGTACTCTAGCCCACCAGACTCCTCTGTCTATGGGATTCTCCAGGTAAGAATCCTCCAGTGAGTTGCCATTTCCTTCTCCAGGGGATCATCCCAACCCAGGGATCGAATCTGGGTCTTCCACATCAAAGGCAGATACTTATAACCTTCTATTAATACTTCTAGGTAGGAGACATACACTATAGTACAGCAACTGTTTTAATGTGGAAAATAATTCCTAATTCTCATTATAAAAACTTTCAGCTAAAATATGAAACATCATGGCAATAAAACTGACAGTGTAGAAACATCCCTGGGAGAAGTGGGAATCTTCCTCTTGTGAGATAAACTCTGCACACGAAGTTCAGAGGCCAACAAATTGACAAAGATGGGAAGCAGCATTCTGTAACTGGCAATGAGCAGTGTGTAACGTGGACCTCTTCTGTGTCACGCTGACAGCAAGGTGGATGACAGTGGCCACGTACATACACTGAGGGGGAAGAATGTGCTCTTCAGAAGGAAAGGACATTCCAAGAGACACAAAAGACCTATATATAGAAAGCTATAAAACACCGGTGAAAGAAATAAAAGAGGACTCTAATAGATGGAGAAATATACCATGTTCATAGATCAGAAGAAGCAATATAGTGAAAATGAGTACACTACCCAAAGCAATCTACAGATTCAATGCAATCCCTTTATCAAGATCCCAGCGGTATTTTTTTTTTTTTTNCGACAAAGGAGGCAAGAATATACAATGGATTAAAGACAATCTCTTTAAAAAGTGGTGCTGGGAAAACTGGTCAACCACTTGTAAAAGAATGAAAGTAGAACACTTTCTAACACCATACACAAAAATAAACTAAAAATGGATTAAAGATCTAAGCATAAGACCAGAAACTATAAAACTCCTAGAGGAGAACATAAGCAAAGCACTCTCCGACATAAATCACAGCAGGATCCTCTATGACCCATCTCCCAGAATACTGGAAATAAAAGCAAAAATAAACAAATGGGACCTAATTAAACTTAAAACCTTTTGCAAAACAAAGGAAAGTATAAGCAGGGTGAAAAGACAGCCTTCAGAATGGGAGAAAATAATAGCAAATGAAGCAATTGATAAAGAATTAATCTCAAAAAATACAAGCAGCTCCAACAGCTCAATTCCAGAAAATAAATGACCCAATCAAAAAATGGGCCAAAGAACTAAACAGACATTTCTCCAAAGATGATATACAGATGACTAACAAACACGTGAAAAGATGATCAACATCACTTATTATCAGAGAAATGCAGATAAAAACCACAATGAGGTATCATTTGACGCCTGTCAGAATGGCTGCTATCCAAAATTCTACAAGCAATAAATGCTGAAGAGGGTGTGGAGAAAAGTGGTGCATTCCCATTGTTGATGGGAATGCAAACTAGTACAGCCACTATGGAGAACAGTGTGGAGAGTCCTTAAAAACCTGGAACTAGAACTGCCATATGACCCAGCAATTCCACTGCTGGGCATACACACTGAGAAAACCAGAATTGAAAGAGACACATGTACTCCAATGTTCATTACAGCACTGTTTATAATAGCTAGGACATGGAAGCAACCTAGATGTCCATTAGCAGAAGAATGGATAAGAAAGCTGAGGTACATATACACAATGGAGTATTACTCAGCCATTAAAATGAATACATTTGAATCTGTTCTAATGAGGTAGATGAAACTGGAGCCTATTATACAGAGCGAAGTAAGCCATAAAAAAACCCACCAATACAGTATACTAATGCATATATAGGAAATTTAGAAAGATGGTAATGATAACCCTGTATGTGAGACAGCAAAAGAAACATAGATGTATGGAACAGTCTTTTGGACTCTGTGGGAGAGGGAGAGAGTGGGATGATTTGGGAGAATGGCATTGAAACATGTATAATATCATATGTAAATGAATCACCAGTCCAGGTTTGATGCATGATACAGGATGCTAGGGACTGGTGCACTGGGATGACCCAGAGGGATGGCATGAGGAGGGAGGAGGGAGGGGTTCAGGATGGGGAACACTTGTACACCCGTGGTGGATTCATCTTGATGTATGATAAAACCAATACAATATTGTAATTAGCCTCCAATTAAAATAAGTACATTTATATTAAGAAAAAAAGCAGAGATATTACCTTTACCAACAAAGGTCCATCTAGTCCAGGCTATGGTTTTTCCAGTAGTCATATATGGATGTGAGAGTTGGACTCTAAAGAAAACTGAGCACTGAAGAACTGATGCTTTTGAACTGTGGTGTTGGAGAAGACTCTTGAGAGTCCCTTGGACTTCAAGGAGATCCAACCAGTCCATCCTAAAGGAAATCAATCTTGAATATTAATTGGAAGGACTGATGCTGAAGCTGAAACTCCAATACTTTGGCCACCTGATGTGAAGAACTGACCCATTGAAAAAACTCTGATGCTGGGAAAGATTTAAGGCAGGAGGAAAAGGGGATGACAGAGGATGAGATGGTTGGATGACATCATCGAATCAATGGACATGAATTTGAGTAAACTCTGGGAGCAGGTGATGGACAGGGAGAACTGGTGTGATGCAGTCCATTGGGTGCAGAGTGGTACATGACCTGTCTCTTATACACATCTCTAACACCACCCCANGATGGTTGGATGACATCATCGAATCAATGGACATGAATTTGAGTAAACTCTGGGAGCAGGTGATGGACAGGGAGAACTGGTGTGATGCAGTCCATTGGGTGCAGAGTGGTACATGACCGAGTGACTGAACTGAACTGAACTGAACTGAAGGACACATCTGCCATACTTATTTAGTGTCAACATATGATGGTCAAAACAATGAAATATTTATTAATATATTTTCATTTCTTACATATTTTATTGTCTTACCATGTTAATAATTTTGCAATTTATGTAGGGGTCTTGTGAAAACCATTTAATATCCAAGAATATTTCCTTTGTTTCTAATATTTTCTTCTTTAAATTTCATAGGAGGGCATGTTTCTTCCTCTGGATATTTATACCAAATCCTAAGAATCTTAGTTTAATATTTTATTAAAGTCTAAAGAGTTTTGCTAAGAGAACACACAGGTCATAGCAAACACCCTCTTCCAACAACACAAGAGAAGACTCTACACATGGACTTCACTAGATGGTTGACACCAAAATCAGATTGACTATATTCTTTGCAGCCAAAGATGGAGAAGCTCTATACAGTCAGCAAAAACAAGACTGGGAGCTGACTGTGGCTCAGATCATGAACTCCTTACTGCAAAATTCAGAATTAAATTAAAGAAAGTAGGGAAAACCACTAGACCATTCAGGCATAACCTAAATAAATTCCCTTATGATTATACAGTGAAATTGAGAAGTAAATTTAAGGGACTAGAACTCATAGACAGTGTGCCTGATGAACTATGGATGGAGGTTCATGNATTAAATTAAAGAAAGTAGGGAAAACCACTAGACCATTCAGGCATAACCTAAATAAATTCCCTTATGATTATACAGTGAAATTGAGAAGTAAATTTAAGGGACTAGAACTCATAGACAGTGTGCCTGATGAACTATGGATGGAGGTTCATGACATTGTATAGGAGACAGGGATCAAGACCACCCCCATGGAAAAGAAATGGAATAAAGCGAAATGGCTTTCTGAGGAGGCCTTACAAATAGCTGTGAAAAGGAGACGTGAAAGCAAAGGTGGAAAGGAAAGATATAAACATCTAAATGTAGCCTTCCAAAGAATAGTAAGGAGAGATAAGAAAGACTTCCTCAGTAATCAATGCAAGGAAATAGAGGAAAACAACAGAATGAGAAAGACTAGATATCTCTTCAAGAAAATTATAGATACCAAGGGAACATTTCATGCAGAGATGGGCTTGATAAGGACAGAAACGGTAGGGACCTAACAGAAGCAGAAGATATTAAGAAAGGTGGCAAGAATACACAGAAGAACTGTACAAACAAGGTTTTCGTGACCCAGATAATCATGATGGTGTGATCATTCATCTAGAGCCAGACATCCTGGAATGTGAAGTCAAGTGGNAACCTCCTATTTTCTGCTCAAAGAAATAAGGAAGAGTAGAGTGTATGCACTGGAGAGTATAAAGAAATCCCAGCACACAGATGGCTAGACAGGGTTTCCATAAATCTGTGAACTTACACAAGTTTCAGGCTTATCTATCATCTATGAATGTGTGGGACAGACCCATCCAACACAATAAAGGCACAGAGAAGTAAAGAGAGATTTGAACCACTGCCCATGTCTCACACTTAGCTCTGAGCTACTCGTATGGGTAATAGACTCAAACTAGCTTATAAAATGCTTTGAAAACCAAACTGAGATATAAACTATAAGCAACAAAATAGAACACATCATCTTAATCTACTCAAGTTCTCCAACATTCCCTAGAGGAGTATAACCAGCTCCAGTGTCTACACAACATAACATTCTCATTGTCCAGAATAAAATCACAAAGTGTACAGCTTGCTGAGAATGAGGAAGCTTTCACCAATTCTCAAGTGAAGATACAATAAGCAGATGCCATTAAGAAAAGGTATGACCAACCTAGATACATATTGAAAAGCAGAGACATTACTTTGCCAACAAAGGTCCGTCTAGTCAAGGCTATGGTTTTTCCTGTNGTCAGGGAACTCGATCCCACGTGCTGCAACTACAACCCGGCGCAGCCAAATAAATACATATTTTTTAAAAACAAACAAACAAAAAGAAATGGGTGCAAGATGGAGATTCGGAATTGGCAACGAGGCACACGGATGTCTCTCAATCAATGACCAGCTGTTGGCAACATCAACAGCCACACTGACCTCATTTTGAAAGCAGAGGCCCTTTTTATTCTGATTTTTAAGCTCTGATTTTAGGACAAGGAGAGAAGAGGAGGGAGAGAAAGAGAGAAGAGTGCCTGGAAGAGTGTGTAGGGGGAGGTGATTGTGATAGGGGAGGGGCCATAGTCACATTTCTTTTCAGAGTCTCTAAGCCTTGAATTTTGGATCCATTTCCCCCTTTCTGTGGAGCCTCTTCCCCACCCACCCAGAGACTGTAGAATCACCCATGGCCACCGAGTGCGTGCTGCGCTGACATTACATACGGTTTTTCACAGTTTCCACACACATCCCTGTAGGTCGGGGCTATTATCCCCGAGTCATCAAGGGGACACTGGGGCTCAGAGAAGTACGTTCCTTTGTCCAGGATCTGTCCCTCAGCCTCCGTCTGCCTGACTCCGGAGGGGTGCTGAACCAACACTAGGGCACTTCTTCCAAGATCAGGCTGGGAGGTGGGCCGCGTGGAAGAGTGCTCTGAGCGAGAGAGAGCAGACCGAGGCGCGGGCCGAGCGGGCACCCAGTGGAGCAAGGGAGCACTTGGCGGGAAATCCAAGAGGCCTCCCGTATCAAACCTGGTTCCCTCAGGCTCCTGAGACCCCGGTGCGCGGTTGGAGAAAAGCAAGCAGTGGGCAGGGAGAGGGCCTGAACCGGGGCCAGAAGACCTAGCCCAGCGCCGTCGGCATCACTAGGGCGCGGAACTGACCCGGGTCGGGTGGGAGGGCGCGGGACCACCCGCAGTGCTGGCCGGGGCGGGGGGCGCACCTAGAGCCTCCCTCTCCCTGCGCACACTCCAGCCGCGTAGGTCGCCTCGCCCAGGACACTCCTGCCAGCTCTGCCCGGGGCTCGGGGAGTCTTTCGAGCTTCTTCAAACAACGTCAGACTGGGATCCTCAGCCCGAGAGACCACCCGGAGACTCAGAGACAGAGAGACAAAGAGAGACCGGATCCCACAGCGAGAAGGCTAGTGCGGAGGAGGAGAGTGGGCGAGAAATGAGTCCGGAGAGCGAGGCGAGGGCTCACGCGAGGCGGTGTCAGAACGTGGAAACGTCGGTGACCGGAGGAAGGTGGGCAGACGAGGAGCCCAGGAGCAGAGCCAGGAGCTGAGGGGAGACGCATCGAGGAGGGGAGGCGGAGGACCCACCGACCGACGTGTCNCGACTGAGCGACTGAACTGAACTGATTCTGAAGATGATCCATATTTTGGAATTATCAGGCAAAGAATTTAAGCTATGCTCTGTGAACTATAGAAAAACACAGTTGAAATGACTAAGGAATAGGAGTTCTTAGAGGAATACATACTCTAAAAAATAACCAAATAAAAAGTTTTGAACTGAAAAAGTCAGTATATGAAATTAAAAATTCACTAGATGGGTTCAATAGAAGATTAGAGGTAACACATAAATTATGGAATCTAAAGAAAAGAGAGAAAAATAGTTTTAAAAATTAACAGATCTGCAAGAGTTAGAAAATGATATTTTAAATGGGAACAGTAAGTTCTTTCTCATCAATAATTTAATTTAAGTATAAATGGGCTAAATTCTCCATTCAAAAGATGTAGGATAAATGAATGGATAAAAAAAAAATAAAAACAAAATCCAAACATATGCTGACTATAAGAGATTTACTTTAGCTTTAAGGACATATATAGGCTGAGAAAAAAGAGACAGAAAAATATTTTAAGCAAATGGTAATCAAAAGAAAGCAAGGGTAATTACACTTGTACCACAGTGAATAGACTTTAAGTTCAAAATGGTCACATGAGAAGATCATCATATAGTGATAAAAAATCAATTCATAGAGGAGCTATAATAATTGGAAATATTTATGCACTCAATATTGGAGCATGTAAATATATAAAATACTACCATAACTAAAAATAGACATAAACTGCAATACAATAACACCCCACTCAACAACAGATAGATCAACCAGACAGAGCATCAATAAGGAAACAGAAGATTAGAACTCTTTAGATGAAATAAACCTAACATATGTATTCAAAACATTCCATCTAACCTCACCAGAATATATGTTCTTCTCAATTGAACACTGAAAATTTTATAGAATAGATCACATTTTAGGTCACAAAACAAGTCTCAACAAATTCAAGAAGATAAAAAATATATCAAGTATCTTTTCCAAAGAGATAGTATAAAATTAGAAATCAATAACAAGAAAAAAGCAGGAAAAATTGAAAACAGCATGGAAATCAAACAACATATCCCAACAACAACAAACTGAATCAAAGAATAAATCAAAGAGAAAATAACTGAAATTAAAAGAAGAAAACATAAGGAAAAAACTACTCGACACTGGTCTTAACAATGAATTTTTGGAAACAATGCCAAGTGACATAAGCAACAAAAGCAAAAATAAATGAGTGAGACAACAAACAAAAACTTCTGCATGCAAAAGAAATGATCAACAAAATGAAAATAAATCTACAGGAGAAAATATTTTCAAACCATGTCTCTGAAATAGGTTAATATGCAAAAGATATAAGTAACTGATATAAATGAAAAAAAATCCAATTTATGGATACAGGACCCAAATGGATATTTTTTCAAAGATATACAAATGGCCAATAAGTATACAAAAAAGTGCTCAGCATCACTAATCATCAGGGAAATACAAATCAAAACCACAATGAGCTATCACCTCACACCTATCAGAATGGATATCTTCAAAAAGAACATAAATAACTAGCATTGGCAAGGAGGCAGAGAAAAGGGAACTCTCAATCGATATAGCCACTATGGAAAACAGAATGAAGAATTCTCAAAATAACTAAAAATAGAACTACCGTATGACCTAGCAACTCTATTTCTGGGTATACATCCAAAAAAAAAAAAACGACGACAACAACAACAAAAACACTAATTCGAAAAGATACAGTCTCCTCAATGTTCATAGAAGCACTATTTACAATTGCCAAGATATGGAAGCAACCTGTGTCCATCAATAGATGAACAGATAAAGAAGATAAGGTAGCAAGAGAGATAGATTGGTGCACATGCACAATACAATGCCACTTGGGTATAAAAAGGGCTTCTCAGGTGGCACTAGCAGTGAAGAACCCACCTGCCAGTACAGGAGATAAAAGAGATGTGGGTTCAATCCCTGGGTTAGGAAGATCCCCTGGAGAAGGAAATGGCAACCCATTCCAGTAGTCTTGCCTAGAGAATCCCATGGACAGAGGAGCCTGGCGGGCTACAGTCCACAGGGTCACAAAGAGTCGGACATGACTGAAGCAACTCAGCATGCATGCCTGGCCATTAAAAAAGAATGAAGTTGTGCCATTTGAAGCAACATGGATGGACTTGGATGGCATTATGCTAAGTCAAAGAAGTGGCACAGAGAAAGACAAATATAAATATGATATCACTTGCGTGTGAAATCTAAAAAATATAAGGGAAATTCTCTGGTGATCCTGTGGGCAGGTCTCACAGATTTCACTGCCAGGGCCTGGGTTTGATCCCGAGTTGGGGAATAAGATCCTGCAAGCCATGTGGCATGCTTAAATTTTTGAAAATAAATACAAAATGTCTTNGTTATGCTAAGTCAAAGAAGTGGCACAGAGAAAGACAAATATAAATATGATATCACTTGCGTGTGGAATCTAAAAAATATAAGGGAAATTCTCTGGTGATCCTCTGGGCAGGTCTCACAGATTTCACTGCCAGGGCCTGGGTTTGATCCCTAGTTGGGGAATAAGATCCTGCAAGCCATGTGGCATGCTTAAATTTTTGAAAATAAATACAAAATGTCTTTAAAATTATGACAACCTAGTTAATATAATGAAAAAGAAGTAGACTCACAGACATAGGGGATAAACTAGTGGTTACCAGCGGGGAGAGGGAAGTGAGGAAGAGCAGTATAGGGGTAGATGGTTAAGAGGTACAAACTATTATGTATAAAATAAGCTACAAGGATATATTGTACAACATGGGTTATACAGCCAATATTTTATAATAACTATAAATGGAGTATAACCTTTAAAAGTTGTGAATCACTATACTATACACCTATAACTTATATAATATTGTAACCAACTACATAGCAATAAAAATTTCAAAAAAATCCACAGTAAACTATCACCTCATATCTATTAAAATAGCTGTTATCAAAGAGACAAGAGGTAGAAGTGTTCATGAAGACATGGAGAAAAGGGAAGCCTGGTATATTGCTGATGGGAATGTAAACTGGTGAAG
This sequence comes from Neotragus pygmaeus, assembly GCA_006410875.1. Classification (NCBI taxonomy): domain Eukaryota; kingdom Metazoa; phylum Chordata; class Mammalia; order Artiodactyla; family Bovidae; genus Neotragus; species Neotragus pygmaeus. The sequence goes on from SJYV01040222.1 coordinate 33,340, forward strand.
CCACTATGAAAAACAGTATGGAGTGTCTTCAAAAAATTAAAAATAGAACTACCATACGATCCAACAATTCCACTTATAAGTTCATATCTAAAGAAATAAAATCACAAGCTCAAATAGATATCTGCACCCACATGTTCATCGCAGCATTATTTACAATAGCCAGAATACAGAGACAACCTAAGTGTCTGCCAATAGGTGAATAGATGAAAAAATGCAATACACACACATAGAATGGGATATTAGTCAGGCATTAAAAGGAAAATTCTACCATTTATAACAACATAGATGAATCTTGAGGGCACTTCGCTGTTAAGTGACTCAGATAGAAAAAAACAAACACTGAATGATCTCAATTATATGTTGAACCGAAAGAACTCAAACTCATAGAAACAGGAAGTATTTGGTGGTTGCTGGCAGGTTGGTGGGAAAATGGATAAAGCCAGGCAAACTTCCATTTATAAAATGAGTAACTTCTAAAGGAAAAAATTAATGGAAAATTGGAGGCCTGTGGGGCTTCATCAAAAGGTCTAATATACACGACAGGATTGAAGATCTGAAGAACATCCAAAAGATTAGTAAATTATGATTAAAAATGTACATCAACATATCTAAGAAGGTCAGCACAGTCCTATCGGAAGACAGTTCCTTATGGCAGTGCTGCACGCTTCGTATCAGCTTTTGTTTTGGACTATCTTTTTCAAGCATGCTTGTATAGCAAATAATCTTGGATGACAGAGACAGTGCTTCCCTCTGAGGCAGAGGATAAATTTGTTTCATGGCTATTATGATAATGGTGATGTCACTTTTCAGCGTCCTTTAAAAGACTGGGGTTTCCTCAGTTGTGATTCATGACTGCGTGCACAGCATCCTGCTGGGCTGCCCTGTATCCTAAGATAGGACCCAGGAGGCAAAAAATTTCATGAAAATGAAGTTCATGCTGTCTGCAGGGTCATAGGTATTAAAATCTTTTGCCTCTTTCCCAGGAGTATCATGTCTTCTACCAGCATCCATAAAATTATATCAGACTAACACGTTGGCTAACAGGAAAGGCAAAATCTTAGATCCTTCACAGTTCTTGACTATTCAAACAAGATAACTTCAAAAAAGATCCTAACCTAACTTCTGAGCACAAAACATAAAGACAAATCTTGAAAGCGGTTAGAGAAAAAACTCTGACATGCAGTGGAACAGTGATTTGAATAATTATGAATTTCTCATCAGAAGTAATAAAGGACAGAAAATAGCAGAACAACATCTTTAAACCGTTGAAAGAACTGTCAACTCAGAATTCTCCATCCAGCAGAAATGTATCATTTTCCTTCAAAAATAAAGGAAAAATGAAGACATTCTCAGATAAACAAAAACTAATAAAATTCATCATCAGCAGACATATTCTACAAGATGTGATAAAGTAGATTCTGATTGTTCAAGTCGAAAGGAAATAACAGCCCAGGAAAACATAAATCTTTAGAAATAAGGAACAATAGAAATGATAAATATCTGGATAAGTAAAAAAGATTATCTTTTCTGTTAAGATGTTGAAAGTAAAAAGTATAACACTCTGGCCTGGGATTTTCAATGCATGTACAAGTTATACATATGATGCATATAATGTAAAGGACCACAAGAGAGAGTTATATGGATGCAACTTTTGTACATTTGATATGAAGTGGTTCAAAACTAACCATAGTAGATTATGAAAGGTTAGGTATGTGTATTATAATCACTAAAACAGCCATGAAAAATAATACAAAGCTATATAGTAAAAAATTTAATAGGCAAATGTCAAGTCAGTGTTCTTGCCTGGAGAATCCCAGGGACGGGGGAGCCTGGTGGGCTGCTGTCTATGGGGTCGCACAGAGTCGGATACGACTGAAGCGACTTAGCAGCAGCAGCAGCAAAGTGAGTACTAAAATAATATCAAGTAATCTAAAAGAAGATAGGAAAGGAGGCAAGGGAGAGGTGGCAATAGCTGAGTTAGAAAACAGAGAAGACAGAAAGAAACGATGAGATGGTAGACAAATCTAACCATTTCAGTAATTATATTAAAATTGATGGCCTACTTTCAGAAAAAAAAATGGAAAAGGAGGGAATACTTCATAACTCACTCTGCGAAGGCAGTATTACACTGATACTAAAATCGAAGATATCAACATGATAAGAAAAATGAAAACTGCAAACCAATATCCTTTGTAAATATATCAATAATTGAAAAAAACCCTCAACATAATGCTAGCAACCAATTCCAGAAATACATAAAAGAGAATTATACACCATAATCCATGGTGTTTCAACATGAAAAGCAACCAATGTAATATTATATTGATGGACTATTAATAGAAAAAAGGAATTAAAATACATGTTCAATAGACACATAAAAAGAATGTGACTCAACCCAGCACCCTTTCATACAAATAGGAATAGGAAGAAACTTCCTCAAACTGATAAAGGATATCCATGAAAATCCATAGCTAACACCATACTTAATGTTGAAAGGTTGAAAGCTTTCCCCCTAAGATCAGAAACAAGACAAGAATGGGTGTTCTTACCATTCTCAATCAACATTTTCCTGAAGGTTAAATCAAGAGACACAGGCAAGAAAAAGAATAAGAAGTATATAGATTGTAAAAGAAAAAACAAAACTATCTCAATTCTCAAGTTACATGGTCTTGTATATATAAACTTCTGAGGAAGTCACTAAAAATTATTAGAACTAATAAATTATAACTCAAATTAGAAAAAATATATAACATTTAGAGACTTAGAACCATATGAAATAAAGTATTTTCAATCAACACATTTGATTAGACATGACAAAAATTATATGTAAAAATGTGCTTGGATAATGTTATAATAGCATCATATAGGATCAGGATAATAATAATATAAGAATTATTATCTGGAACCATTTCAACATTTCCAGAGGATTATTCTAAATTTAAGTGGAACCTGGTGGGTCAGGTGGTAAAGAATCTGACTGCTATGTGGGAGGCGTGGGTTTGATTCCTAGGTCAGGAAGATCTCCTGAAGAAGAAAATGGAAACCCACTCCAGCATTCTTGCCTGCCTGGAGAATTCCATGGACAGAGGAGCCTGGCAGGCTACAGTCCACACGGTCGCAAAGAGTTGGACACGACTGAGTGACTCTTTGGCGTTCTTACTTTAGATTCTATCATACACATTGGAAAGAGTGGTGTGTGTGACCGTTTCCTTTTAAAATACAGTAATAACAACCTGCCAGCAAGCACATCCTTTGCAAAGGTATAAAATTATGACTTAAAAATTTTAGATATCAACTTACATAGATCCCTCCTCATGATAGGGTTTTGGAAGACAGAATAAAGAACCACTCTTTTCTCAGCACATCCAAGAATGATATGCTTAAAGACAGCAACCCCAGCATCTAAGAATTTTGCAGGGTAAAAAAAATCATGTAGAAATTATATAAAATGAAAAACTGACTACCTGCATCAAAAGCATCCCCGTTTTAGGTGGCTCTGGATTCCATGATCTGGGTCAGAACTCACTTCCACTGTGCAATTAGCTCCAATATAGGTGGCGCTAGTCGTAAAGAACCCACCTGTCAATGCAGGAGACATAGAGACATGGGTTCAATCCCTAGGTTCAATCCCCTAGGTCAGGAAGATCCCCTGGAAAAGAGAATAGCAACACACTCCAGTATTCTTGCCTGGAGAATCCCATGGACAGAGGAGCCTGGAGGGCTACGGTCCATAGCATTGTACAGAGTAGGACGTGACTGAAGCAACTTAGCCGCACACATGCATAGCCAGAATGAACACAGCATTGAGGCAGAGAGCTAATCTTTTCAAAGGAAAAATATAAGCTTTGCCATCCAGTTTCTACAACTCTCTCCCAAAATAACCAATATCACATTCTTCCCNGATCATTGGATAAATAAATTGTAAAAGAAAATTTAGTCCGTGTTGTTTGACCATGTGTACATGAAAAGTTTTCCATGAAGAAGAAAGAAAACAAACCCCAAAAATGCATACACGAGGAATACTGTCTCTAGTCAGAAGCTGCCTCTCCAAACATGCGATGATGCTTCTGCTACACTTTCCTGAAGTCAGAGCATACTCCTTGGACTCCATGTCCAATCCAGACATGATTAAGTTCCCCCTACACTTGTATGAAAATTGAAAGGGGGGATTGGGGATGAGGCTGCACCTCTGTGGCTGTCTTGTTTCTGCCGGCAAGCACTACCATGGTTTTTGTGCAGTATGTTCCAAACTACACTTTCTCCCAGATTCTGACTATTCCCTGGTCATGGCAACTTCCCTGGTCAAAAAAGAGACAGAAGCTCTTTTTTAGTAACTTGCCTCTGTGTCATGAGCCCACAATTGTCCCTGAAAGCGTAACTTTCTGTTTCTTCTATTTTCTACCTATCCTATAACCAATTTAGCAATTGCAATGACTATAGTTAATCATTTATTTCAAACAAGCTGGACTATCAGAAACTATCTCTGTTGGGCCTGGTCCAACACTAACAAATTGCCATTCCCAAATTACCTTCCAGATTCCATTCCATAGGCGTTCTCTTGGGTGTTGATTAAAATTAGGCTACATCTGAAATCTGCATATTCAGCCTCAGTGCTTCTCATCAACAGTCCTGGGAGCTCAGCTCTCTCTTCTCAAGGGTAGCAAGGTAACTGCCTTTCCCATTTATAACCGGTGCTTAATCAGAGCTCCCTAACTGTCTTATCTCCGCCTAGCTAGTTTCAAGCCTCCAGACAGGAGTCATCTTTGGTCTCTCTTGTCTTACATTTCAACATCATTTGTCTGAATCACCTTACAGTGAACATCCCAATGAAATGTCTCTTTCTTTCCTGGACTACACTACATGGATATTACCAGATTATTTAACTATGCCATCACACTCCTGTCTCTGCTCATATGAGACAGAACACTATCTCATATCTCTCAAAAAAAGTTTTCACATAGCTTATTCCCTTTCTAAACTTCAAACAAGTATTCTGTGCAGGTGTCACAGCTTACCGATATTCTCTCTCTAATTCCCACCTCTTCTGAAAAATTGAAGTCCTCTGTTTGCTTTAAATAGTAATTTTATCAACACACACAAGCTGAAGCAATTCCGTTAATTCAGGCTATTTGATGCACTGCACAAGTCTCCCAAAAGGAAAGAAAATACATTTTGCCTCCCAAAAACTCACTTCCAACCACAGGCAATCAAGGCTAAATTATTTTAAAGCAGCATGTGCTTGAAACTACATCCATCAGAGGATATTAGGCCAGCAACCAGGTCTTTAAGATGTGTCTATAATTTTCCTAGATCTGCCTATTCACCTGGTAGCATCTGAACTTCTTCCCAGCCTACTAGGCTCTTTTATTCTTTAGACTGATTCATTTTCAAACACACTCATCGGATGTTTTCACCTCTTTGTTGGATAACATCTCTATAGAGATGACTTCAAGTCTACTTCATGTCTTCTATTTTCTGGCCACATGATAACCCCCTTCTGTGATTCTTCACCACCTTCTCTGTATGCTCACTGAGAACATCACACCTGGCCTTCCCATGAGCGCTATAGGGAGGAGGTCATGGGCATTGGAGTTGAGCAGTTCTAGTGTCAACTCCCTATTTGACTTGAGTGCCAAGGGGCAAATTATTTAACTGTTTGAGCCTTCGTTCCCTCATCTATAAAATGGGGTTGATACAAAACTTACCTCAGTGCTGTATGTTGTCAGAGAAAACAAATGAGATGATTTATGCAAAACACCTGGCTCAGCGCCTGGTGAAATTAAAGGGAAAAAGATGAGTCTTTTGAAATGTAATTCTCCAGATGTGGTTTTATAACTCAGCCTATTGCTCATGACTAATAGAGGATTTGTTTAAAAGCCCTTGAGGCACTTTCCCAGATGCTATATGATTCATTTCTGGAAACGGTCTACAAATAATCCCCAAAAAAAGTTGTTGTTGTTTTAATTTTAAGTGATGTGTTATAGACTTACTGAAATTTAATGCCATAATTATACAGGTAGCAGGGATGCCGTTGAACCCTTCCTCAGCCCTGGCCCTCTAGGTCCTGCCTTTCCTCCGTCATTGCATCTGCTCTCTCACAGTAGTCCTCCAGTGGTAGTCCTCCTCAGGTTAATTCAGGACAGGAATTATGTCTTCTAAGTCTTTGCATAATAAAAGCACGTGTAAAAGCTTTTCTTCCCTATTCTGACCTCAAAGTGCCCAGTGCTTTTAAACACACGTTTTCTACAGTATTATCCTCTAAACAAATCTCAAGTTTGTCCTAAATTCCAAAATGTAAGTGACCAGCCCAAAGTTGTAATGCAAAAACAAGCATGTAACCAGAAATTGTCACATCAGTGAGTTTTGGAGTTGGGGATGTGTGCCTATAATTAAGGTCTGTGACTCAGACTGAGGGTCTAGTACAAGGGATTGGCAATGTTTCTAAGTCACACAGCAACCTGAAAGTTGCTTGCCCACTTTTATCTATCACTACGGTTTGAATTGATACAGGGTAGCATTCAACTTATTTTGTCTCTAAACAAAAGAGGTTACACTTTCTATTTGGTCAGCTGTAGATTAAATGTTATTAAGGTGCAGGGGTCACATACCAAATTTAATTTGTTTCCCCAAGAAGATACACACATAAAGAATTGTACTTAACTACTCAAATACTGTAACAAAGTTAAGTGATTTTCTATATTTCAGTGTACTTAAGGAGAGTATTTGATAGTAAATATTTTTAAAACTTGTTTTAAGGAACTAGCTACATTTTGTAGAAAATTTATACTGAAGTAAAGATTAAAAAGCCAAATTAATACTGACCTTCATGTTTTTAAGTCAAACTTTATAATGATATAGAAAATTCAGAATAAAATTTCAACTGTCCAGAATCAAACTATCCAATTTTTTTGCATTTTTTTTAACATTTTGAGATAAATTCTCCCATTCTTTTTCTCTGCTTTTGAAAATATTTGCAATGATAAAATCATTAAATTTTAAATCTTGTTTTTCTGCTAATGAATCATTATAAGCCAAATACTTTCATGTCATTAAAAATTATACACATCATTTGAATAATTCCATAATATTATATATGTACATAATTGATTTAACCATGGCCCATCTGTTTACTTTCGATAGTTTACTTTTTACACAGATATTTTATGTACTCAAATTTGTTAAAATTTGTGATTATTCCCTCAGTATGGAGTTAGAAAGATATAACATTTCACTATTCTTGATAGAGCACCATGGTTAAAACGCTGGATTTTAAGCTTAGATACACTATGAATATAACCCTAAATCCATGAAAAAGTATGAGATCTATGTCCTGGCACATTACTTAACCTCTCTAACACTCTTTCTTCATCTTTAAAGCAGGATTAATACCTCAAGAGAACCAGTCCTAGGAGAATTATATGATATAATATATGTGCATAAGGCATAGTAGTTACAAGCTTAAATCTATCTGGTTTGAACCCTGGTTCTATCAAGGTCTAGTTATATGATCTTGGCCTAATCTGTTTAGAGTTATGTTTTAGAGTTCTCATCTCTAGAATAGAAAATATAACAGTGTCTTCCTAATACGGCTATTGAAAGATAAAAAAGAGTTAACGCATATAAAACAAGCCAGGACTGGTGAATGGACAGCCTTAAGTAAACTTCCTGTTGGCTATTACTGATTTTCCAATCTTGGCAAATGGTAAGCACTCCACTAAATACTTTGGCCACCTGATGATAAGAGCCAACTCATTGAAAAGACCCTGATGCCAGGAAAGACTAAGGACAGGAGGAGAAGAGGGCAACAGAGGATGAGATGGTTGGATGGCATCACTGACTCAATGGACATGAGTTTGAGCAAACCCCAGGGGATAGTGAAGGACAGGGAAGCTTGGCGTGCTGCAGTCCATGGGGTCGCAAAGAGTCAGAATTGGCTGAGCAACTGAACAACAACACAGCGCTCCACTTCAATGTTAATCATCCATCACTATATATTTCTTTCTAGAAAGATTGTACATATTTTCTTATAGCCAACATTAAAATGCCCATATGATTCATCCATCTCATATNGCTGAGCAACTGAACAACAACACAGCGCTCCACTTCAATGTTAATCATCCATCACTATATATTTCTTTCTAGAAAGATTGTACATATTTTCTTATAGCCAACATTAAAATGCCCATATGATTCATCCATCTCATATAACAACAAAATGAAAAATTAACAATTTCAGGGATCATATAGTTTACTTGCCAGTTATGATTAGAAAAATAGAGCCCTTGGAGAGAAGGAATATCTGAGAATTTGCCCCATCCTACCCAATTATTTTCCTGTATTTCATTATCCTCATTTAAGAAAGATAAAACAGACTGCTGCTGATACTAAGTCACTTCAGTCGTGTCCAACTCTGTGCAATCCCATAGATGGCAGCCCACCAGGCTCCCCCATCCCTGGGATTCTCCAGGCAAGAACACTGGAGTGGGTTGCCATTTCCTTCTCCAATGCATGAAAGTGAAGAGTGAAANCATGGCTCGCCTCTTAAATCAAAACAAAGGGTTGCTAATAATTTTTAACTTCTTCCCTTCAGAAGCAACTACTAATCTACTTTCTTTCTCTGTAGATTTGCTCATTTGTGGTAATTTCTTGCAACTAAAGCAAATTCTAGCATAATCTTATAAAGAAAAACATGTAGCTACACTCAATAATAATGATGAACTATCAGAAAAATATTACACATAAGTAGCCACACAAACAAAAAATATTTTATGCTATATTGTTTCCATTTATAGAAATTCAAGAAGAGCAAACACAGTTATGTGACGACAAAGGTCAAAATAAAGTTAAGACAGGTATTGACTTGGAATGGAAAGCTACTGAAGTGCTGGAAATACTCTGCATGCTGATCTGGAAGGTGACTACATCGGTATACATAGATGTGAAGATTAGAAATCATTTCATTTAAAATTTAAGATCATTTTATTTTTATTTTATGCCTTAATAAAAAATTTTGAAGAAGTCAAAATTCTTACCAATTCTTCTTAAATCCTCATTTATCTCATTATTTATCCCCTCCCATTTCATTTACAATACATCACTGCCAAGTTCAAACATGAATGTTCTGAGAAATGTTACCAAAGCTGTTGAGATATTTAGTTAAAAGACCCAAGAAAAGACAAAGCTAATGTCACAAACTCACCTTCTCTCTTCTCTACTAGTCTATATTTCTGAAGTGATATGTTATCATAATGAATATCTGATGAGAAGAGGAAATGGGTTTATGAGGATAATAAAACAACAGTGAAAGCAGAATAACACACCCAGTTTAGATGAAAATAGTGTTACAACCAGCACCACAGCCAAATTGTTATGTCTTTTCTTTAAAAAAAAAAAAAAGGAAAAAAGAGGAAGGAAAGAAGGAAGGAATAAAGGACTTGCCATCCAAGCTGTTCAATTGCTTAAATTTTTACATGCCTTTTTTAAAAGTGTGAAATGTATCATGTAAAAAGATTTTTTTTTTAATTGAAGGATCTTTCCTTTTGAAAGTCACATATAACATCTTAAAGTGCTAACACACATTCTACTGCTCTGATTTTAAAAGACTAGGGTTTGAATGTTACTATCTAGTATTCAAAAATCAGCAGTGTAAAAAGAGGAGTAACAGCTCTGTGGTTTCTATGCCCTGGATAGTGTGCTTCAAGAGTAAGTCAATCATGGTAATCCAGCACCACAAACCCATCTCTAAATAGACTGCTTAACCACAGGGCAATGACACCATCTACTGCATGACCACATTCTCTAGGGAATTCCAGCCATTTGGAACCATTTAATCAATCCCTATCACAACACCTGTGTTTGAGAATTTGCTTAAAGAGCTACTACTGTTCACTGAAGGAGGCTGTGGAGAGCATAATTCAGTGAGCCACCCAACTCTTCTTAGCATCACTTCAAAATCATTCTTTAATGATACAGCCATTTCAGAAAAGACTTATGCAATCGATCAGTAGCAAACCAGAAAATAATTCTCAGGCCCTTTTATTAGAGTATTACCTCACAGTTTCAAAGTCATGTTTTTTCCTCACCTTATTCTTATTTATCCAGATATCGAAGTATAAAATCAAGCCATCAGTATCTACTCAAAAATAATAATCTTGAAAATCTGAAAGACTGTGACTTTACTGAGGTATTAATCAAAAATCTTTCAGTTGCAAGTGACAAAAAAGCAGTAACAATTCAACCTCATTTTTTAAAAAGAAGAGAAGCTAATTTCTTAGGTAAGTATCTAAGAGTCAAGGGTTTAGTACTCATTTCAGGCTTAGCTAGACTCAGGTCCCCACTGCTCCACCTCACCTCTTTCTCTTCTTCTTTCCAAGTTGATCTCAATTTCTTTTACAGAAGTAAAGAACCTGACTTTAATACGCTCTGACATTTTCTGAGCACCAAAGAATTGATGCTTTTGAAAGACTCTTGAGAGTCCCTTGGACTGCAAGGAGATCCAACCAGTCCATTCTGAAGATCATCCCTGGGGTTTCTTTGGAAGGAATGATGCTAAAGCTGAAACTCCAGTACTTAGGCCACCTCATGCAAAGAGTTGACTCATTGGAAAAGACTCTGGTGCTGGGAGGGATTGGGGGCAGGAGGAGAAGGGGACGACCGAGGATGAGATGGCTGGATGGCATCACCAACTCAATGGACATGAGTCTGAATGAACTCTGGGAGTTGGTGATGGACAGGGAGGCCTGGCGTGCTGTGGTTCATGGGGTCGCAAAGAGTCGGACACGACTGAGCAACTGAATTAACTAACTAACTAGGTTGGTCATAACGTTCCTTCCAAGGAATAAGTNGAGGATGAGATGGCTGGATGGCATCACCAACTCAATGGACGTGAGTCTGAATGAACTCCGGGAGTTGGTGATGGACAGGGAGGCCTGGCGTGCTGTGGTTCATGGGGTCGCAAAGAGTCGGACATGACTGAGCAACTGAATTAACTAACTAACTAACATTTTCAATACAGTTTATCATCCAAAAGAAAAGTAACCCTCCCTTCCCCACCACCCCAATTCAAAGGCTGATATGTCAAATCTTAGGAAAAGCTTATCTTAATTTTGAATCATGACTATCATTGAACAAATCATGAAGACCAAGACAGAGAAACATGTAATCTAATTGGCTGTTCTGGTTATAGACCCTTCCCTGATGTAGAAAAGAGAGAGCACCCATAGGACTCCATGGAGCTGAGGAGAGGATATTTCCCCAAGGAAAACTGGTGTGCTGGTACAGAAGGAAGAAGAAATGGTGAGGAAGCCAAAACAACAGATGTCTACTGTTATTATCATACTTATGAGCTAATTCTTTCCATGTACTCAGCAAAGATTTTCTGAAAAACAAAATGTGTAAATCTGGTCTTCTTCAGTATTGCAAAATATTACTGTAGTGGGCCTTCAAAAAAGTTGAAAGTCATTTGAGACATTTAAATGGAGGGGTGGGGGGGAAGTACTTTCATTGTTTCATACACTTGAGAGTAAAAATTATGAAAATCCTCATAGGAAAAAGTTATTTTTGTGCCCATCCTGAATACGTTTTAGCAATTGAATTGACCTACTCATTTAAACATGGATATTTTTACTTGGTTGCAGCAAAATGATAACCAAGATATGTAAAAATACTGGGGTTTCTTGTTTGTTTCAATGATGTGTAAAGTCAAACTGATGCCTCTAAGCCTTATCCTATCTGCCAACTTTGCTACATCTAAGGAAGTTGAGTTAGATAAAGCTGAAAGATGGGCTGAGAGTGTCTGTTCTATACCATATTGATGGTCAAAAACATGAGAAACTAAAAAACTAGAAAGAAGTCTGGATCTATAACTGTAAACTTGGGATGTCAAAATATTTCTAAAGCAAAATATGAAGGCTAAAACTCATAAACTAAAGACAGATACATTCACCTGCAACAGTGAACATAGTCATTAAGAAAATTACAAAAAAAATGGAAAATTAGTTTAAAAAAATTAAGAACACATATCATGGACAGAGGATTCATATTTTTAATATAATAAAAATTTAATTATATTAAAGTGTTAATGTTGGAGTTCCCTGGTGGCTGTACGGTAAAGTGTCTGTCTACAATGCAGGAGACCCAGGTTCAATCCCTGGTTTGGGAAGATACCCTGGAGAAGGAAATGGCAATCCACTCCAGTACTATTGCCTGGAACATCCCATGGACAGAGGAGCCTGGTAGGCTACAGTCTATGGGATCGCAAAGAGTCAGACCCGACTGAGTGACTTCATTTCACTCACTAACATATTTTAAAAATCAATAAAAGGTAAATGCAGCAAAAGAAAAATGGTCAAGAAATATGTACAAGTAACTCCAAAAGAAGTAAAAGAAAAAATATAGCCCATTGACATGTGAAGCGATATTCAGATTCATTATTGATTAACTGTTAATTAAAGAAATAAAAATTAAATGTTATTTTACTTATAATGGAAAATATTAAAACACTTAATAACACCCACTACTGTTATATGTTTAGATTGGGATAGCCTTTCAGGAAAGCCATTTAGCACTATATATGATTTCAACTTTTAAGTGTATATTCCCCTTGGCCCAGTATTCCTGCTTCTGAAACTTATACCAAAGGGTAAAGCAATAGAACCATGTGAAAAGATTATGAGTGTATATGTCTGAGAGTATGTTTTGCAAAAGTACCATAGAATAACGAACAACCATAACTTCCTAAATGCTCACTAAGAAGGAATTAATTAAATAAGCTGAAATTTGTCTCTAAGATGGATCATCAAAAAATATTAATTGACAGTGTTGATCTCTATATGGAGACTTAAAAAGATACTCCTGTTTTTTAGGTAATGGTAGCCTCTTCTTTGCCAACCTCAGCTATTTTTTAAATATATGCATGACTAGGAGATCAAGATTCAGACCACATATTTCCATGCATATTTCTCACCCCTTCTCTGGGACCATTGTTTTTTACTTAAATTATTATTGGGAAGAGCACATTTCTCACCACCAGCAGAGTTTCCTGCATGGCCAAACTCCATGGACATCCAGGTCACTGAAATCCTCTAAACAAAATGGTATAAAATGGCAAGCATGTACAATTTTCCTTGCCAGAGGATATGAAACACTGGATTTTGCAGAATATTTTATGCAACTGATTCTATCCTAATTGTGAAGCATATAAACTATCTCATAAGATAAAATAGTTATACCCAAGCTCTAGAGACAATAACTCATCTTAGTAATCAAATCTTTCCAGTATAGGGGAAAATATTCATATGACTTATGACCAGAAAATTCCCAACAGGCAATACTAAGGGTATAATCTACAGGTCTCTTGACACATAGGACACACAGCTAGTGGGGAGGATCTAGATTACCAAACAATATAAATGATGTGTTCTCATTTTTACTTTTTTAAGTTTACATATGTGAAATGTATTAGCAATGATCATAGCTGAGTGGTAAGATTACACTTGATTTTTCTTTTCTCTTTATATAACTCATAGTTTGTTTGAATCTTTTATGGTTACAAATAGCACTATTCTTTTTAAGTTTTGTGGGGTTTTTTGTTTTGTTTTTTTTTTAGTTTTCCTTGGAGGTGGGGGAACCACTTTATTGGTTAATTTGTAGAACTCGTTAAAATATACCCTTGTCAAAACAACTATAAGCTAAAACTATTGGTATTTCATATATTCTGTAAGACAATTCTGTTCACCTTTTACAGGCATGGCTTCATTCTGTTAGGCCAAAATTTCCTAAATTTCTCTGATATTTATTGTTATTACATNTACCCTTGTCAAAACAACTATAAGTTAAAACTATTGGTATTTCATATATTCTGTAAGACAATTCTGTTCACCTTTTACAGGCATGGCTTCATTCTGTTAGGCCAAAATTTCCTAAATTTCTCTGATATTTATTGTTATTACATAAATATATATGAGAAACACTAGAATTTTAGGTAGGTTTCATTGCTTCAGATCTTTTCAGACTATTAAATACGCTAACATATGTGGTAGTGGTTTAGTCGCTAAGTCACGTCCGACTCTTGCAACCCCATGGACTGTAGCCTGCCAGGCTCCTCTGTCCATGGGATTCTCCAGGCAAGAATACTGGAGTGGCTTGCCATTTTCTTCTCCAGGTAATCAGCATAATATGCAATTCTTCCCAAATTTATTTTGCTCCAGGTTTTTTTTTTTTAAGGAAGTATCTCACTGTATTAATGCTCCAAGGAACAGAGTTAAGCAAATATTCTGATCTTCCTAACCTCCACACAACTCTATTTACAATTGGATACCACCGGTGGTAAAAGTTACTTCTTCACCTAGAGTTCACCTCATTTTCTCAGCCAGTCCTCATTAACCCAAGATCATCAATGACCTTTGTTGTAAAGCTAGAAATGGAATCCTTTTTTCCATTCCTTGTTTTACTATGCCAGTCCTCAAATTCTGACAAGTTGTACTTCGACATCTTTGAAGGAGTCTTCTTCCTCAGTTTTTTTTTCCTGTTGTCTTTAGCATTCTTACTGAGTTTCCTTTGCAGCTGTTGTTGCATTGTTAGCGTCCTTTTCCCATTTTGCTTTTCAAATGTTGATTTGGAGAGTCTGTCTGGCAAATAAGCTTTTGACCCAAACACTCCCTGGGTGATCTAATTTTCACCTATTATTTTAATATGCAGCTCTAATAAGTACATGATCCATAGATCATCATCTTCAGCTCAAACCTTTCTTTGTAGTTTATAAAACTACCCTCCTTAACACTTCTCCTGGAAGTCCCGGGACACATCAGAATAAATATATTCAAAACTGAAAAAGCTTTATCCCTCCCCATGTGACATTGTTTCCTATATTAGCAAAGATGTCACTTGTCCATGTAGGTTCCAGCAGCTTCACTTACCTCTCTGCCTCACTACCAAGCCCTATTAATAATCAATTACTGTTGATTCACCTGCTTAACATCTCCCCGAATTTCTACTCCTCTCCATCACTATGGTCATTATCTTAGTTCTTAGCACTTTCATTTGCCACTTAAATTACTAGTCTCCCAATTTTTATCTAATTCAATGCTAACACTCAATAAAAATATGGTGAATGAATGATTTTTCCTTAAGTCTTGCCCGTCCAATCCACTATCTCCACTGTGACATGGTGATCATACTAAAGCTTAAACTGGATCATTTCGTCTCACTCTGAAGGATAAATCCTGCCCCAAAGGAAAAAAAATTGCATTAGGCACACCAATTAATGAGCTGACTGTTACACACCTCCCTAGCCTCGCCTATCACCACTCTCCAGCTCAAAGTATGTCCTCCAGCCAGTCATACTGAATCTGTGCAGCTTATTAAATGGTACCATAATCATGTTTCTCCTCTTTCTTTCTTCCTCCCCCAACCTCATGTGAACTTAATTCTTACTCAGCATTCAGGATTCAAAATGGATGTCACCACTTTAGAAAATCTCCCAATTAGGCAATATTGAGGTAGGTGTCCTTTCTATAAGACTCTATAGCACTGTACTCTTTCCTCTATTACTACACACCTCACACTGATGAGCTGTTTCCTGGTGACTTGACTGTAGTATTCCTAAGGCAGGATCTACGAATTATGCATCATCTCATGCTCAAGAATAGCTTGGGATCTGACGCATAGAAAGCAACTCAGATTTAAGGTCCTCATCTATATAATGGGGGAGATTGTCTTACCAAATTTACAGAGTTATCAGAAGACCAAATACAGAACTGCCAAATAAAATACACAAGAGCTGGTTAAATTTGAATTTCAGGCACACAAGGAATAACTGTTAGTATAAGCATGTGCCATGTAATATTTGAAACATAGTTACACTAAAATTGTATTTGTTGTATATCTGGAATTCAAATTTAACTGCATGCTCTCTTTTTGTTGTTGTTAATCTTGCAACCTTAATCAAATATGATTACGTATAGATGAAAGTGCTTTACAGTCTATAAACATTTCTATACGAATGTAAGCAAATATAAACTCTTCCTCTCAAAATCCATTACAGCTTTAAAATGAATAATGAGAGATGTTTCCACGTCAAGCCTCTGTGATTTTCATCCATAATTGACATATCTTGCTATGTGAATGTATTTGCTCTTCTCATAGTAAACAATATTATTCTTGAAAATAAAAGTACGTTTCTTGGGGAAATATGGTTAATTCAGGGCTAGCAGATACCCAGATGCAACCTGATCACCTAAAATGATCATTACATAGAAGAGGAGTGGGAGCAAGAGAAGAAAGGGAGGGAGGGAGGGAGGGAGAAAAGGAGAGAAAATTACTGTTTGTATCAAGTAATTTCAAGAGGAAAATCCTGGGGCTAACTCTTCTTTTAACACTATTTCTACATTTACTACCATACATTTACTGATCTACTGATCACTCTTTTCCACACTGATTAACCTAAATAAATTAATGAAACATCAGTTTTCTAATTACCTGCTTGATTTAAAATGTATGAACCATTATCAATGTAAACTAGAAAAATCTCTGTCCTGGAGAGAGCTAAGATCCCTACTTTTTCAACTATTATTCTTACCAGCCTGGGTGACAAGCTGTGTCTGTCATCTTTTTTTCTCATCTTTAAAAATGACAGTATATTCAAATGATTGCTAAATTTCTGCTTAGATCTAACACAAAAATTTTATGAACTATTCATTGATATCACCATGCTATAGACATTAGAAGAAATAAAATATGTTTTAAAATGTCCTTTTGAGAATTAATTTATCAAATGAAACCTTATCCAATGAAATTCACAACTCCCTTCTTCAATCTGTTATAATTATACAAGTTTAGGCCACCCACAGACAGCAAGTAATGCTACCAAAGTTTTAGTTTAGTGGCAGAATCATAATGCTTGAAATTTCAATAAAAGTACAAGAGATCCACACTGGCAATGTTCAGACAGAAGAACATGTCTCCTCCCCCTTCTCCTCTTCAATCTTCCAGGAGGGGAGAGAAAGAAGACACTAATTTGGAACTGAGCTTGAATGTCACAAGTGCAGGACATTAGGAACAAGGACAATTACCAGAATCAATGGACTGGAAGAGATTTAAGAAATCATCCTAGACAGACACAAATCACCCCTGGGAAACTGATTCCCTTGCAAGTTGCAAAGTTGAAGCACAGATGTTCCTGTTTTTGCACATACCAACATCACAGAGGAGGCTCCCCAAAAGACAACTAACCTTAAGTATGTGAGTGAAGTCAACACAGCTTGCTCTGCTCATTCTTCTCATATCTTTTTTTTTTTTTTTTTTTT
>SJYV01040222.1:50780-66856 GCA_006410875.1 Neotragus pygmaeus
TCTCAGAATATTTCGGCTTGTGGTCGGGAAAGTTTTAGGCTTCCCTTGTGGCTCAGCTGGTAAGGAATCTACCTGCAATGCGGGAGACCTGGGTTCAATCTCTGGTTTGGGAAGATCCCCTAGAGAAGAGAAAGGCTACCCACTCCAGTATTCTGGCTTGGACAATTCCATTTAACTTTGTTCGATGTGGGAGACCTGGGTTCGATCCCTGGGTTGGGAAGATCCCCTGGAGAAGGAAATGGCAACCCACTCCAGTATCCTTGCCTGGAAAATCTCATGGACACCACAGCCTGGTGGGCTGCCGTCCATGGGGTCGCAAAGAGTCGGGGACGACGGAGCGACTAACACTTGCTTACTTACTTCAGGAAAGTCTGGGGAGAGTTTCTAAGGTGCTTGAGGTGATTCTTGGGAAGGAGATGGAATCAGCTAGTAAACACAAAGAACATATGAGGGAGATGTTGACTGTTTGAGAGGCTGTTCACCTCCTTGCTTCTGCTGAGTCTTGCATCCTCCCTGATGTAGAACATGGCCCCCCTCCCCATGGTTGCACTTAACAGGGAAATGCCATCTTCCTCNACACAAAGAACATGTGAGGGAGATGTTGACTGTTTGAGAGGCTGTTCACCTCCTTGCTTCTGCTGAGTCTTGCATCCTCCCTGATGTAGAACATGGCCCCCCTCCCCATGGTTGCACTTAACAGGGAAATGCCATCTTCCTCAACAGTCCTGCTCTTGGGCCATCGTGATTGGCCCAGGTGGAAAATGACATCAGATGGGCCAGTCATGATCTTTCTTCATGATTTTCTCAATTAGAAGGAAAAGAATGTAGAGTCTTCAGTTCTCTGGTGGTGAAGCCAGAAAAATGTCAGGCAACAAGCTTTTGACAGCCACAGTCAAGGCCACATGGAAGAAGTGAAGCCGCAGAAGAGAGAACTCTGCCAACAAGGAGACAAAAGCAGAGATCATTGGCAGCTGGAGACAGTCCTTGCTCTATCTGAGGCTGGGTTACACTTGCATTCCTGCCCTTCTCTGCTTTGCTCCATTTATGTGAGCTGATGACCCCTCCTTTTCTTTCTCTGGGGTTTTTGTGAGAAACTTCAATGATGATATTAGAGACGGAGGGAACAATATTAACTAAGGCAAGAAGCAGTGGCATAACTGCTA
The DNA here is from genome assembly GCA_006410875.1 of Neotragus pygmaeus. Classification (NCBI taxonomy): domain Eukaryota; kingdom Metazoa; phylum Chordata; class Mammalia; order Artiodactyla; family Bovidae; genus Neotragus; species Neotragus pygmaeus. The sequence goes on from SJYV01040222.1 coordinate 51,944, forward strand.
AAAAGTCTAATCTGGGTCTGCAATCTCTGACTCTCTCCAAAAGACTGGGAATATATGCAATACTGTAATACTGTAGCCAGAGTATGCTTTTTTCTAAGGATTTATGGCATCATTAATTTGGGAGAGATCTTTACATGAGCAGAATCGCAAAGTCTGAATTATGGCAGGAAAACTTTGATAAGTACAGTAATGTATTTGGTATTGATTATACTCTCATGGATATTTGATCTGGAATTTATAATTTGGCTATTCAACGGTTCAGAAGGGTGGAGATTCAATTGTACTGTGCAGTAGACAGAATTATGAACTACCCATGGGCCACTTGCTGGAGCTGACTTCACAGTCTGTGCTCTGAGAAGAAATATGCATGCTTACATAGGCTCAGGAAACTTCCTGATAAAGCCTTCCTTCTGGAGATTCACAATGCATATTAACACATAAGAATAGAATCAGTAAATAAATCTGCTTAATTTTGTGTAACAGTTAAATAAGCAAACTTATTTGTACAGGGAAAGATTTGTTTTTCTCACACTGAACAAACCTCAAAGCAGTTTGCCCTTCACATCAGTTTGCATTTAATACCAGTAAGGGAAGCTTACAGTATAGATATGACTAATATTTTAGGTAGTTCCCCTTCCTCTCTAGTCATTGAGACTCAGAGGAAAATTAAATTATGTGTTCCAGTACCATAAAATCACAGGCAGAGTTTAAAGAGCCTCCAGTAAATTTCATTTCTATTCAAGTACATTTTTTCTTCACCTGTTAATGGTATTAAAACTTACCTGTAATCCATTGGGAATTTTATCTCCAATTTTTACCAGAACCTTTAAAGCCCAAATGAGCACACAGAATGCCTGAGGTATGGTGGTGTTAGCTTTGGCCCTAGAAGAAAAATGGGAAACAACAGGATTCATTCAGGGAAGTATTTGATAAGAGAGTAAGTGCAAAGTCAGGTAAGGCAAGTAAGGGAAAACATGGGTTCCAGATGTGGTAGTTAAGATGAAGACGGACATGGGTACAATAGATTAAATAAATACTGGCTGGCCAGCCTGGGACAGAGAGCCATGGCTGTGATGGAGTTTCTGGCTAGACTACAGTCTGTGTGGTGGACTGAAAATCAAGCATGCAATTTCTCATTCCTGTCAGAAGCAGGAATTCAGGCCCAGTAAAGAGTCAGAGAAAGGAGAAATTCCTTCTTGCTGGGCCAGCTCCTTTTTGATATCCTCTCACTGTCGTATGATTCTAGAACATCAAGGGCATTTAAATCAGCACAAGGTGACAGAAACAAGAGCACACAAGAAACCTTCTCATTCACAGATAAGCACATCTGCCCAAGTGTGGAGAATCGTTTAGAACCATCCGAAACCAAATGAAGTGTCAATACACACTGGATGAGAGCTAGCAGAGGCAAAAATTGTCATCAGTCCTGCCTCACCTGGGCAGAATAAATACAAAATGAAATCCACTATCAGGTACTTAAGATGCTTCAAATTGACTAGCTTGCTCTGACGAAGTGAAGGATGAAAGATTAATTTTCTTTTAAAAAAGAGTTTTTCACATAATAGCCAGTACTACTAAAGTGTTAGAAATAATGACAAATGGTTCATAAATAGATTAAACAATTGTATTAAATAAGAATTTTAAAAATCCATGAGGTGTCATCCTTTGCTAACCTGTAAAAATTTTGCAATATTTTAATAACTTGACAATGTGATAATACAATCAGGATTTCTAGAATAAATCATTTCTGTTTTTCACTATTGAGAATATAATCCAAGACTTTTCATGAATTCTACTTGACTGTATTCAAAAGGAAACCATATCCAGAATATAATGGAAAAATTCTAGGGTAAACTCTAGAGTAAAGGTGTTTTCTTTATTATTTTCTAAATAAATCTTTTGAATATATCTAGTAAATAATTCTTCTTAAAAAATATATATTGCATCCTTAGTTATTTCATGCTATCCTCAAGATTGCTTATATGCTATCATGTTTTATCTCCTAAGTGATATCTTGATTCCCTAGGGAATGAATAACTGAAGTAAAAATGTATTCTGTTTTGTTAATGCTTTCTCATGAATTAGGTATATGTGTACGTATCTCATGTTGGAATTTCAGTTGCTTTCAATCTGCCATTATTCACAGATTATCAGAATAATACATTCTTCATAAAATAATTTTACTTATTTTGCTAGCAATACAGATTTAGGAATAACCTATTCTTTATCAGCTCCCAATAAGTTAAAACATATAATGGCATTAAAGAGTAATTTGGATATTTTACTGACTTTATATTTTGGCAATGTTTCATGCCTCATTTGCCTGAAAACTCATTAGGTTAGTGCAACACCATGTTTTAATGCAATAGGTTCAGACTTATTTTTCCAAGTCAGTTGAGCCCTGCTTATTTTCTGTACTTTCATGCTTGAGTTAATAAATTGCAAAGTTTCCCTCTTCTGTTTGCTCTGTTTTCCTTTATATACCATTTGTTGGAGGTTCTCTATTTTGAGAAAGAGGGAAGAGATGAAAAGTAAATTATCCCCTTGGGTTTGTAAAATAAAGTTTACCTCTCTACAATCTGCAATCTCAATCATTTCTTATATTTACTGAGCCTTCAATTTGTGACAAGTATATGCACTAACACTAGCAGATCAACAAGGAAGAAATCAGAAAACAGTGATTGGAAGAGTGCCTGATGAAGACAGCAATGGAGATCACATCCTCTCAGCAAGTGTCATCACTAAGCAATGAGAGTTTGAACACTAGGAAGGCAGGATACGTGGGTATCCTGGGTGGCTCAATGAAGAGGAATCCACCTGCCAATGCAGGAGACATGGGTTCGACCCCTGGGTAAGGAAGATCCCCTGGAGAAGNTTTCATTTCTATTCAAGTACATTTTTTCTTCACCTGTTAATGGTATTAAAACTTACCTGTAATCCATTGGGAATTTTATCTCCAATTTTTACCAGAACCTTTAAAGCCCAAATGAGCACACAGAATGCCTGAGGTATGGTGGTGTTAGCTTTGGCCCTAGAAGAAAAATGGGAAACAACAGGATTCATTCAGGGAAGTATTTGATAAGAGAGTAAGTGCAAAGTCAGGTAAGGCAAGTAAGGGAAAACATGGGTTCCAGATGTGGTAGTTAAGATGAAGACGGACATGGGTACAATAGATTAAATAAATACTGGCTGGCCAGCCTGGGACAGAGAGCCATGGCTGTGATGGAGTTTCTGGCTAGACTACAGTCTGTGTGGTGGACTGAAAATCAAGCATGCAATTTCTCATTCCTGTCAGAAGCAGGAATTCAGGCCCAGTAAAGAGTCAGAGAAAGGAGAAATTCCTTCTTGCTGGGCCAGCTCCTTTTTGATATCCTCTCACTGTCGTATGATTCTAGAACATCAAGGGCATTTAAATCAGCACAAGGTGACAGAAACAAGAGCACACAAGAAACCTTCTCATTCACAGATAAGCACATCTGCCCAAGTGTGGAGAATCGTTTAGAACCATCCGAAACCAAATGAAGTGTCAATACACACTGGATGAGAGCTAGCAGAGGCAAAAATTGTCATCAGTCCTGCCTCACCTGGGCAGAATAAATACAAAATGAAATCCACTATCAGGTACTTAAGATGCTTCAAATTGACTAGCTTGCTCTGACGAAGTGAAGGATGAAAGATTAATTTTCTTTTAAAAAAGAGTTTTTCACATAATAGCCAGTACTACTAAAGTGTTAGAAATAATGACAAATGGTTCATAAATAGATTAAACAATTGTATTAAATAAGAATTTTAAAAATCCATGGGGTGTCATCCTTTGCTAACCTGTAAAAATTTTGCAATATTTTAATAACTTGACAATGTGATAATACAATCAGGATTTCTAGAATAAATCATTTCTGTTTTTCACTATTGAGAATATAATCCAAGACTTTTCATGAATTCTACTTGACTGTATTCAAAAGGAAACCATATCCAGAATATAATGGAAAAATTCTAGGGTAAACTCTAGAGTAAAGGTGTTTTCTTTATTATTTTCTAAATAAATCTTTTGAATATATCTAGTAAATAATTCTTCTTAAAAAATATATATTGCATCCTTAGTTATTTCATGCTATCCTCAAGATTGCTTATATGCTATCATGTTTTATCTCCTAAGTGATATCTTGATTCCCTAGGGAATGAATAACTGAAGTAAAAATGTATTCTGTTTTGTTAATGCTTTCTCATGAATTAGGTATATGTGTACGTATCTCATGTTGGAATTTCAGTTGCTTTCAATCTGCCATTATTCACAGATTATCAGAATAATACATTCTTCATAAAATAATTTTACTTATTTTGCTAGCAATACAGATTTAGGAATAACCTATTCTTTATCAGCTCCCAATAAGTTAAAACATATAATGGCATTAAAGAGTAATTTGGATATTTTACTGACTTTATATTTTGGCAATGTTTCATGCCTCATTTGCCTGAAAACTCATTAGGTTAGTGCAACACCATGTTTTAATGCAATAGGTTCAGACTTATTTTTCCAAGTCAGTTGAGCCCTGCTTATTTTCTGTACTTTCATGCTTGAGTTAATAAATTGCAAAGTTTCCCTCTTCTGTTTGCTCTGTTTTCCTTTATATACCATTTGTTGGAAGTTCTCTATTTTGAGAAAGAGGGAGGAGATGAAAAGTAAATTATCCCCTTGGGTTTGTAAAATAAAGTTTACCTCTCTACAATCTGCAATCTCAATCATTTCTTATATTTACTGAGCCTTCAATTTGTGACAAGTATATGCACTAACACTAGCAGATCAACAAGGAAGAAATCAGAAAACAGTGATTGGAAGAGTGCCTGATGAAGACAGCAATGGAGATCACATCCTCTCAGCAAGTGTCATCACTAAGCAATGAGAGTTTGAACACTAGGAAGGCAGGATACGTGGGTATCCTGGGTGGCTCAATGAAGAGGAATCCACCTGCCAATGCAGGAGACATGGGTTCGACCCCTGGGTAAGGAAGATCCCCTGGAGAAGGAAATGGCAACCCACTCCAGTATTCTTGCCTGGAAAATCCCATGGACAGAGGAGCCTGGTAGGCCATAGTCCATGGGATCACAAAAGAGCTGGACACTATTTAGCAGCAAAACAACACCAAGACAGGGGACTTTACCCTGTCCCAGCACATGGTGCCAGGAGATCTGGGCCTTGGTTTCACAGCCCTGTAGAGGGCATATTTTAAAAGACTGGGATGTATCTTAACCTTCTTCCTGGACTTCTAGCTTCATCTTTCTTATAATTAGATTTTGCTTGAACATAACTCAAATACACTTTCTAACGGAGAAATTACTGAACCAGTCTAAATCAAAGTTTCATCTAAATGAGTCCTGTCATCTGGCCAGTGGTCTCACTCTGCTGCATTTAGGAGGCATCTGAGAGTTATCTTAATTATGAAAGCTCCACCAAGCTCTAATCATGACATATAAAAGTCAACTGCATTTCTTCTTAAGTACCTGAACTACTTTCTCTTTAGCTTATCAACTTTCCAAACTCTACACCATCTCTCTGGCCTTCATATGCCCCAGCTCTGGCTGGAGGTCACTCTACTGTACTCCCAGCCCATAGCTTCAGCTTATCCTAACCCTAGTAGGAAGCACTCCCTAACTCCCATTAAACCATCTCACCTCTTAGTCCTCTTCACATTATCTGCCTTTTCATGTAGTGTGGTCTTAGCTTTCCAACAAGATAGCATGTGCCTCTTTCATCTTTGTACACCCAATAATGCCCTAAAAAGAGTACATGCTCAATAAAGTCATGTAAATTTGCTCGTTTCCCTCATTTTACAGATTTCTTTAAGACAAAAATAGAACATGAACCTTTGTACTTTTCTCTCCCAGCTCTAACTTCAACTCACATCTATTATCCATCCCCATATTATCTTTCCAAATGAGATTTTTTTTCCCCCATGTACAATTTAAAGTGAAATTGAAAGTCACTCAGTCATGTCAGACTCTTTACAACCCCACAGACTACAGTCCATAGAATTCTCCAGGACAGAATACTGGAGTGGGTAGCCCTTCTCTTCTCCAGGGGATCTTCCCAACCCAGGGATCAAACCCAGGTGTCCCACATTGCAGGAAGAATTTTTTGAGCCACAGGGGAAGCCCCAGAATACTGGCATGGGTAGCCTGTCCCTTCTCCAGTGGATCTTCCTGACCCAAGAACCGAACTGGGGTCTCCTGCATTGCAGGCGGATTCTTTACCAATTGAGCTATCAGGGAAGCCATGGACATTTTAAGAACCTATCCAATTTCACCATAGCTCTAAACACTGGTATTTGTCTCCTGTAAGTTTGCCAATCCCTAAGAAAAACTTAAGAAAATCTCTCTCCATTGACATGTCACGAATATTTTCTTTCTTTCCTCATGGGGTTGTCTTCACGAAACATGTAAAAATCTCCAGTCCTCCTTATGGTATTTTGGTTATTCTTGGTTATCCACTGTTCCCCCTATAGTTATCCTACAAGTCAGAAAACTACTGAAGTATGGCAAAAATAAAATGTCACTAAACTTGTATCACCAGTTTCATGCTATGATGCCCAAGTCTGCTGTGGTCATGAACAGCCACTAGAAGGGACACTGGAAAAGCACAAGGAAACAAAATTTGTTACACTCGTAGGTCCTAGAGATTAGCAGGGGGGTGGGGGTGGGCTTTCCTACATGCCACACAGGGTCACAGGGGTAGCGCCAGAATTGGTCAGGTAGTAGAAGATAGAAGCCCGGGGTGTGCTTAGGCCATAGCATTTCTGGGTGTCTCTACAGGAGAGGTAAGGCAGGACAAACCGCTTAGATTTGGCTGGTTTGAATATTTCAATGTGCTCTAAGTCATACATGTGATCTCCAGGTCCTAGGGCCTGGCCCTGGGATGATTAAGGTAGAAGAATAGTGCCTCCTGGGTGTATGGGCCAGATAGAGAAGGCATGGCCCTAGATTGGTCCAGTGGATCTCAAAGGCACGCTCCGCTGAATCCTTCACTATCTAAAAGAACTGGCAAGCCCTGGGAGGGGCACTCTCTCCCCAGACAGAATGATTTTTTAAGATGTCTAAAAATCATAATATGCAGAAAGTAAAAAATATTTACAGTCCGTTCAGGAGCACACCACGTCAGCAACTGAGATGGGCAGCAGTGCTGACTGGTCCGAAAGTAACTGGATTCTGGATTCACTGGGTCTAAAATGGCAATGTCTTATCTGTGAGGTGTTGGGCAAATTACTTAATCTCTCTGTTGATCACCTTTGTCCACAAAACTATAGATTTGTCTTGGGAATTAAATGAGATGATGCATAGAAAACATTCAGCCCAACACCCATATCAAGTACATAAATTTTTTAAACTCAGTGTTTGGAAGGGGAATGGGAATTGATCCAAAAGTTTAAAGAAGGAATTGAGTCAGAAAGCAGAGGCAGAGAGTAGCATACCAAAGAATGATATGGGATTAAGCATGGAACCCTCATCAAGTCACCCCCAGAGAATTACTTTTTGTCTCAAATAAGTTTAGTACCTTTTATTACATAGCTCTTTATAGTTATTTTTTAAAGTGTTTTTATGCCTAACTGTATATTGTACTATGGCAGACAGAGTTTACTATTTCTACTTTCTGGGTATGGAAATTAAATCTCAGCAAAGTTAGCCTGAGTTTTTCCTGTCACTAATAAATGACCTTCCAAAAGTNTTATTTTTTAAAGTGTTTTTATGCCTAACTGTATATTGTACTATGGCAGACAGAGTTTACTATTTCTACTTTCTGGGTATGGAAATTAAATCTCAGCAAAGTTAGCCTGAGTTTTTCCTGTCACTAATAAATGACCTTCCAAAAGTAGAGTTGTCCCAGGATTCTGTTCATCATACCAATCTATTTCAGTAAATCACTTTCTTTCCATTTGGATCTTAGGTACTACTATATGTGTATATATGTATGTATATATGTATATATATACACATAGCTCTTTCTATATATACATAGCTCTTTATATACATATATATACATAGCTCTTTATATATATAAAAAGCTAAAACTGTCCATTAAAGGTAAAATATTATATATATAATGCCTGGCTGATATTTCAATATTTCCTCCATGGACATAAGATTTGGGTTAAATTTTTTCAGGAATTCAAATAACTTGAAGACTGAGTGATTGGCCAGCACTGTGCTGGCTAGTATAGTAAACACTAGCCTCAGGTGGCTATTGAGCCCTAGAAGTGAAACTCCAATACTTTGGCCACCTGATGTGAAGATCTGACTCATTTGAAAAGACTCTGATGCTGGAAAAGATTGAAGGCAGGAGGAGAAGGGGACGACAGAGGATGAGATGGTTTGATGGCATCACCGACTCAATNCTTTTGAGCCCTAGAAGTGAAACTCCAATACTTTGGCCACCTGATGTGAAGAGCTGACTCATTTGAAAAGACTCTGATGCTGGAAAAGATTGAAGGCAGGAGGAGAAGGGGACAACAGAGGATGAGATGGTTTGATGGCATCACTGACTCAATGGACATGGATTTTGGTGAACTCCGGGGGTTGGTGACGGACAGGGAGGCCTGGTGTGCTGCGGTTCATAGGGTCACAAAGAGTCGGACGCAACTGAACTGAACTCAATGTGGCCAACACCTCATGTTGAAATGTTAATATTTTGGATATACTGAGTCATATAAAATATATTATTAAAATGGATTTCCCGTTTCTAATTTTCATTTGCCTATTGGAAATGTGCTTGTTTTTACCATGCTTCATAGCTTACGAGTTCTTAGTTCCCCAACCAGGAATCGAACCTAGGACCATGGCAGTGAAAGGTGCTGAGTCCTAACCACTGGACTGTCGGGGAATTCTCTAAGCATTTTTTAAATGTGCGAAGTGTTGTTTCTCTTGGTTTGGGCTCCATGAGCCACCAGAATCTGAAAGCTATGGTCCCTCTCTGCACCTTTGTGCCCAGCACTCTTTGCTACTGCAGCAGCGCTCTCAGTGTTATAAGGAGATGGAACTCTCTCAGGATGGGTAATCAATACAGCGCCTTTGTAAGAAGCAATGGCCAGGATTTCCTGGTGGTCCAGTGGCTAAGACTCCAAGCTTCCAGGGTAGGGAGCCTGGCTTCGACCTTTGGTTGGGGAACTTACATCCTTCCATGCTGCAACTAAGAATTCACATACTGAAACTAAAGTTCCTGCATGCCATATGTAAGACCCAATGCAGCCAAATAAATAAAAAACCTTTTTTAAAAAAAGAGAAGCAATTGTCTCTGTCCATATACCACTTCAATAAAGCAGGTTGGTACCTACTACAGCTTGCTGGTTATTCTAACTCCAGGGAGTAGCATTTGCTCGGTATGTGAAAGACCAGAGGAAGTCTGGTGTTAAATAATTTCTTTCCAGTTAATGTAAGCAATATAAGAAGAGGAATGTTAAATTTTTTTCAAACTATCATCATGAAGGAAAGTACCTGAAAAAATTGAGTATTTTACAGAAAGGTCAAGGACTGTTAAAATTAATTGTACTTGATAGCTGCATGTCAGAGTCTTCTTTCTGACTCAAGAAGAACCTATTGCTAGGAGCCCTTTGAAGTTCTGTGGGTAGATATAATAGAAATGGATTGTGACATTCCTCCCTTCTAATTTAGCAGTGAGATGTTCACAATGTCAAATGTGAAATTAATAATTACACTACTTTTCACCATTGATTGTCTGTCAAAGAGAACAAAACCATGTTAAGCAGAAGCAAAGTTCAAAGACGGAAGCATTTGAGACACCAGCTCTCATCCCTGTATGGAGCAGCCAATCAAAGGCAAGATCAGTACATTTTCTCAAAAGTTAACAGATAAATACGCGCATGCTCGGTCGCATCCGACTGTGACCTCATGGATGGTAGCCTGCCAGACTCCTCTGTCCATGGAATTTTCTAGGAAAGAATACTAGAATGGGCTGCCATTTCCTACTCTAGGAATCTTCTCGACCCAGGGATCAAACCCACATCTCTTGTGTTTCTTGCTCTGGCAGGCAGATTTTTTTTACCGCTGCACCACCTGGGAAGTCACATAGTCCTGGTGTAATAAGACATTTAAATTAACTTAGTATGCAGACTGCCTTTAGCTATATATTGTGAAATAAATTCTGTCATATTAAAATATAGAGAGATTTAAGTTAAAAAATCTCAGGTCAGAAAACAAACTTCTGTAACATAGATTCATCCTTACCTGTATAATATCCAACTGACACTAATAGTCAAGTCAAATTTCCTACTAGCTACACTAATGCTGCTGCTGCTGCTAAGTCACTTCAGTTGTGTCCGACTCTGTGCGACCCCATAGATGGCAGCCCACCAGCTCCCCCATCCTTGGGATTCTCCAGGCAAGAACACTGGAGTCGGTTGCCATTTCCTTCTCCGATGCATGGAAGTGAAAAGTGAAAGTGAAATCATTCAGTCGTGTCTGACCTTTAGCAACCCCATGGACTGCAGCCTATCAGGCTCCTCCATCCATGGGATTTTCCAGGCAGGAGTACTGGAGTGGGGTGCCATCACCTTCTCCGAGCTACACTAATAAAGGAACTCAAAACATTGATTGCTTCAGATTACCACACCTCAGTCTTGCGGCCACCTGTGGGTTGCCTCAAAGGTAAATTAAGCCAGTTACCAACTTAGTGTTTAACTGTAAAAAATTATATCCTTCAGGGTTTTGTGAAAATACAAGCCACTTTATTAATAAAGTAAGTGTCCCCTATGTAATCTGATTTGTGATCTGCCAGAAAGGTCCCTTTCATTGAAAAATATTTTACCAATGGATTCTGAAATTTCTTCTTTAACAAAAGTCATCCATAAAATCCTTGTCCCTATTAGCAGTATTTTGGGCATCAAAATACTCTATCAGAGTGGGTTTATCAGGCGGCCTCTTTCCTAGTCTGAAGTAAAGAAGGGAGAGAGGTAGAGGTTAAAATCTAAAGAAAGTAGGGTGTCATTTCAGAGGGATTAGAAACAGGAGGCAGGGAATGCTAAAAACAACAGCCTTCTTCAATATTTTCCCCAGAAAAGGGAGTAATCATCTTGAAAAGATGGCTAGGGTCTCAGGCTCACCTTGTATGAATCACACTGAAGACAAATGTGTACTTTACATTCATCATGGACTTAAACTCCAATAGATCATCTTCTTAAGTCTCTGATGCTAAATCATTTTTTAAAGAATACTAAAGAGCTTTGTGTTGAAAAGGAAATCACCTGGGTAACAATTTCAAGATGCCAAGAGTCTCAAAACCCTGCTTTTATCACCAGCTGAAAAGCCAATAAGTCTTAATTGTCTCTAAACAATCTCCAGCTGTGTAACCTTCTTTCCGTGCAGGATCCTTATAAAAGAGAGGCCTATAAAATATTTTTCTAAGTGCTGTATTTATGCTGGGATTTAAATTTCAATTACAGAGAGAAATTATATCTCCCATTTGATGCAAATGCATTTGAACACATTATGACTATAAAAGTAAAACCTGCTTAATCCTCTCGTAAACTTAGTAATTTTATAAAACTCATATTGTTTCATACACATAAAATGTGCATGACAATCAGCATTCTAAACAGTAGCCTAAGTCAGAAACACAAGACTTCATAATATTCCCAATGTTTTCTCCTTCCATTTGCTCGGTATAACAAGCAGAGTGAAATATGCCTCTCATATTTTAAAAGTGAAAATAGGGGTTTATAATTCTATGATTTCTGGATCTCATGAATTTAATGTTCTACACAAAAGGCATTCAGAACTACATTTCAGCACAGCAATATTTCCCTGAGTCTAACCTAATTTACCATATCAATCTGAACGTTTTGAAAAACTAAGAAAACACTTCCTTCACTACTTAAAACACTCAAATTGTTATGGAAATCTAACAGCTCCTCAGTTCTTCCTCTAATCACAAATCAAAGTGGGAACCTGGAGTACTCTGGAAATAATTTGCTGCTGTCCCTAGGGCCTACAGGCCAGTAAACATTCCCTAAGTACTACTAAGGAAAGACCACAATTCCAGAGAAAATGGGGAGAATTTGCATCCAGAGGTGGTTGGGTATACTATCCTCCAGAGGGACTGATATTCAGAAGAAAGGATTTGACAAGTCCCTTTGTTCATAATTCAAATCATCCAACATTCAAATCAAGCTCTGACTTAGACTCACACTTTCTAACTTCAGTCCTCTTCCCTCCCACAGTCCAGAAAGCCTTGTGCAGGCATGCTAAGTTGCTTCAATCTTGTCCAATTCTTTGGGACCCTGTGGACTGTGGCCCACTAGGCTCCTCTGTCCATGGGATTCTGCAGGTATGAATACTAGAGTGGGTTGCTATGCCCTCCTCCAGGGGATCTTCCCGACTCATGAATCAAACCCAAGTCTCTTAGGTCTGCATCACAGGCAGATTCTTTACCACTAGCACCACATTGGAAGCTCCCCCCCAGGAAGCCTGAGGAACCTCCAAAACCACGAGACTTCTCAGTCATATCCATTTCCTCATTTTCTCACTTTCACAGGCAACAGGCTTTAGATGACATTCTAGATTTGAAAATGTTATGTGAGGAGCCGAGAAGATTGAGAATAAAGGCAAAAGAACTTTTGCCCCAACTTCTTTTTCTTTTAATCATATACTTCTCTAGAAATACTAAGGTCAGTGTTAAAGAATTATAGTGTTTATTCATGTTCATGTTTTAGGATGGGTTTCAGAATAATATATGTGTGGCATATAAGAAAATGAGAGATTAACAAGCAACCTAAAAATAGTATCTGTTTTACTGCCTTGCTCACTATTACTAAGGAGAACACAAACTCGCCCTCTTAGAACTCATGGAGTTATCTTTGCCTAAAAAAATGGAACACACGAGGGAAACGTTGCCATTCACTAACTGCAGAACAAAGAAAATTCTGCACATCATGCCAAGATATTATGCAGGAGGTGGTGCTAACAGAGGAAGCTTTTATCATGAGAAAGTAGAAACCCCATTACCTCCTAAGTTAATAACTGTAACCTATAATATGAAGCTCTATTTTAGTCGAGCTTTGTATATTTTTAAAGAATAAGAAAAGATCATTCGTCTCCCTTTCCATGAACCGGGCCGCACAATCAATCGGTTCCCAATGCCTTTTCTTTTTTATACAGAGAAGGCAATAATAGTCCTATAAGGTTGACTCCACATGAATGGACTAAATTCACAAGAATGGAATTTTTTCGCAAGGAAAAGAGCATCCCAGCAGTGTAGGCAGAGATTAATATCTGAGAGTAAGCAGACCACAGACCATTTGAGAAATTTTGTTTCAAACATTGTCTCTAAAGAATGATTTCAACAAGCCAGAACAAAATCCATCTTTTTAATCTGTAGTCACACCATGTAAATCAGGCTTTCTACAGAAATGCATCAGTCTCTCAGGAATGATCAGGGATTGATGATACACACATTCTCTGACAGTGCTGCCGAGTGCCAGGCAGGAAGGAGACCTGTGCTCACACTAGCCCACCTGCCGGAGCCAGGCAAGAAAGAGGAAGTGATCCTTGAAGCAAGCTTCTGGCGGAAGTATGACACTGATGCTGCAGGCCCCGAGCCACACGTGGGTCTCTGTGTCTCCCAACAATCTTGCTCAGAGAAAACAGGAAAGACCTCAGTACACATTTATTGACCAGCCCAACTTATGTAGTTCTGCAAACCTTCTAATATCCTTAGTGGAACACTGCTTCCTGTGAGACACGGCATGACAGGATATTTCTGTGATGTAACAGAACTTTCTTCTGTTCTGAGGGGCATAGGGCACTCTTGTGACTCTCCATGGACACGTCCAGAGTCTCATTCCACTGGTCTGGACATTAGCAGAGCCACTAAAACAATTGACAGAGAGCACGCGGTTGAAGCACTTCTCTGGAACAATACCAAGGAGGGGGCTTTACTTTTCAACTCTGTAAGCCCAAGAACAGGATGAGCTGAAAGGCATCTCGCTCTTGTAATGCAATAAACCCCATACATTAAATTAGTTATCTCAATTATAACTTCACAAAGCACAAAATAAGTAACACCCAGTGGTTATACTTTGGACCTACTGTTTAGCTGGCAATCTTTTTTTTTTTTTAATTGCTTTACAATGTTGTGTTGTTTTCTGCCAGGTATCAACATGAATCAGCCATAGGTATACATTTGTCCCCTCCCTTTTGAACCTCCCTCCCACTTCCCTCCCCATCCTGCCCCTCTCACAGTCATTTGTCGACAAGTCTTCAGTAAAAATCCTGCCATTAGGCCAAGCTTCCCCGGTGGCTCAAATGGTAAAGAATCTGCCTGCAATGCAGGAGACCTGAATTCAATCCCTAGATCAGAAAGATCCCCTGGAGAAGGAAATGGCAACCCACTCCAGTATTCTTGCCTAGAAAATTCCGTGGACAGAAGAGCCTGGGGGCCACAGCCCATGAGATCACAAAGAGTTGGACACGATTGAATGACTAACACTTTCACTTTCATATAAGGCTAGGATACTGTCTCTGCCTTAGTTGTGAACAAAATCTTTTCTCTCTTTTACTATTTTTCTTTTTAATTTGAATTAACCTTACTACTAAATACCACCCCCAAAACTGTTCTAAGCAGTAAGGTAAATGTTACATATACCTATACAGAATGCTTTAGACTGGAGTAAAATGGAAAGATTTCCCTACCCATTTCAGCTAGTTCCTGTGAAAATGTGCGAAGAATACTAAGAGGAAGGGAGAGAGTGAAGGAGGGAGAGGAGAAGGAATTGGTTTGCAGGTCTGCATTTTATCCACCCTGCTTCCCACGCCCCTCTGTGATGACTTTGCTGGGTTCTGAAACCCTTTCTTTCACCTTGTGCCCCTGCTACTGTTGCTCTGCCCCCCGCCCACCCCGCTCCCCTTGATTGG
>SJYV01040222.1:67011-116959 GCA_006410875.1 Neotragus pygmaeus
TCCCCTTGATTGGCCCCTAGGTCTGGATTCACTTTCTGTGCTTTGACTTCAGTGCTGCTCATCCAGGACCTGACGTCACCTCTCACTGAGCACCCACTTGGGAGACCACGGGATGGAGGCCCCTGAGAACTTACCCCACTGCATCCCTGTGGGACCAGCCAGAAGAGGAGACTCTTCTCCCAGTTCCCAGGTGAGGAAAGCACTGGGCAGACTACAGAATGAGAATCTCAGTGAGACTAAGGAAGCCAGAAGGTGTTGGTCCTGCCTTTCCTAGCCCCATCCAGTTGCATGAATTAGTTCCTTTTCCAGGGGATCTTCCCAACCCAGGATTGAACCTAGGTCTCCTGTACTGCAGGCAGATTCGGAAGCCTTAAACTGTACTACACCTAGCCTGAAATAGACCCTGGGTCCAGCATACAACCCAAACTACTACTAAAAGTATCTTCTCTCCAGTACCTCAGATCTCAAGTAAAATAATCTTGCTACCTAAATTCTAGTCTTACTATTCACCTCAGTCACAGCCTTCTCCCAACTCCCTCTGCTACTGCTGCTGCTAAGTCACTTCAGTCTGTGCAACCCCATAGACGGCAGCCCACCAGGCTCCCCCGTCCCTGGGATTCTCCAGGCAAGAACACTGGAGTGTGCTGCCATTTCCATCTCCAATGCATGAAAGCGAAAAGTGAAAGCAAAGTCGTTCAGTCATGTCCGACTCNGGCAGCCCACCAGGCTCCCCCGTCCCTGGGATTCTCCAGGCAAGAACACTGGAGTGTGCTGCCATTTCCATCTCCAATGCATGAAAGCGAAAAGTGAAAGCAAAGTCGTTCAGTCATGTCCGACTCTTTGCGACCCCATGGACCACAGCCTACTGCGCTCCTCCATCCATGGGATTCTCCAGGCAAGAGTACTGGAGTGGGGTGCCATTGCCTTCTCCCCAACCCCCTCTACTACTGCCTTATTCTATGCACCAATTCCTGATTCCAAGCAGGTTTCCAATGGGACTGGAGTTCTACCCTGATGCCAAATGCCTGCCTGTAGCACTAGCAACACACCTAATTCCTAACAACCCTCACTCACCCAACATAATTGCTGTCACCTGATAGCTTTGGATCCAGTCTCAGTCCAGATTGACCCTTGGTGCCAAAGCACAGCCATCACAATGATTCCAGTATCATGAAAGCCAAAAACTCCAGCCTCAACCATGAGTAGGAATTATAAGGTAGCACCAAGCCCTGCTTCCTTGAACCTTGTGAATGACTTCCTTATCTAAACCTTCCACTGCTCTTACAGTCTGTTCTCACATCTCTGACTCTGCCCATTGCTAGCTTCCTCCCCTTTCCTTCATACTATGTCTCCTAGTGAAGCCAACGTGGGTTATAACAAAAACCTTCAGAGCACATTGTTGTCCAACATGGAAAACAGGTTTCAGATTTCATATGTATAGTTTTTCTGAATGATGATAATAAGATCTGAAACTGTATACCATTAAAGTAGAGTCAAGCAATTTGAAGATAAATGTGTGGCAAAGGTCTCTGCACAAATACTAAGCTCCATGTGACACTAGGGGTGTGACAGGGAGAAAGATAATGATTGTGATGTTCAAGTGGTCAATGTGTAGGGAAGCATGAACTGGAGGTTGGTAGGTGGGTAAATAGGATTCTAAAATGACCTCACTATCTCCAACCCCTGGTGCTACTCCAGTGACTGTGTCACGTAATACAGCATAAGAGACTTGCAGATGTATTTAAGTGCTCTAACCAGCTGACCTTAATTTAGAAAGGTTATCCAGATATGTCACACCTAATCACATGAGTCCTTTAAAACAGGAGTCCCTAATCCCTGGGCCACAGACTGGCAACTGGTCTGCGTCCTTTTAGGAACCCAGATGTACAGCAGGACGTAAGAAGCAGGCAAGCAAGAGAAGCTTTGTATTTATAACCACTCCCATTGCTTGCATTATCACCTGAGCTCAGCCTCCTGTCAGATCAGTGGTGGCATTGGATTCTCATAGGAGAGCAGAACCAACCCCACCTGAATCTTCCCGAAACCACCACCACCCCCTCCACCCTGAGTCGATGGAAAATTTTTCTTCCACAAAACTGGTACCTGGCACCCAAAAGGTTGGAGACTTTTGTTTTAAAAACAGAACGTTTTCTCCAGTTTGGTCCAGAATAGGAAGTGATAGAGTAGAAGAACAAGCAGGACACAGTCCATGGGAAGTTCTCTGTTGCGAGCTTGAAGAAAGGGGGAATCACACGAAGGACCTGAAAGCAGCCTCCAGGAGATGAGCTGGACCCCTTTCCAGTAGCCAGAAAGGAAATAACCTCAGTCCTACAGCCACACATAACTGGATCCTGTTAACACTAAGAATGATCTTGGAAGCATGTAGTTTCCTCAGAGCCTTCTGAAAAGAACCCAACTCATTCAATACCTGGATTCTGACCTTGTGAGACCCTGAACAGACAACCCAAACAAGTTTACCCAGACTGTGATCTACAGGACTGTAAGTTAATGAGTGGGTGTTATTTTAAGCACCAAGTTGGTGGTTATTTGTGACATAGCAATAGCACACTATTACAGTGGGTGACAGTGACAAGGCTGGGAAAAGACTCGTATGGGTGAGTGGCATGAGCATCACAGGGAAGGAAAGGACTTCAGGATATTTAGAAGTGCCACAGGTGATTCCTGTATGACACCAATGTTAAAAAACCTTTGTCCCATAGGTTATGTGTTTTATACATAGGTACTACAGCTCCTCACATAGTTGGGATCATCATTGTACACTAAAATCTGAACACTAATATTAAATTCTAAAATGTAGAATGTATTTTTCTCTTGTTACAAATTTTTTACTGTAGCCCACTACGTTTTAAGAAACAAAATTAGTTGTATCAAAAGATATTTTGACAAATTTATGCTAAGTTTAATTAATTTAATTTTAAATATGACTGCGATATACAACTAGGTAGACATACAGATTCAAAAAATTAATGAGCTTTCAGCATTTTATCAGTATTTCCTTCTCATCAAAGAGCTTTCTATATGTTTCATGAACTGCATATTGGTAAAACAATTTATCATTTGATGATCTTGTTTCTATAACAAATGTAAATTAATTAGAGACAAATATCACTTCATACGTGAATTAAGTCAATTATAAAATTTTTTCATGTAAAATTATGATCNGAGCTTTCTATATGTTTCATGAACTGCATATTGGTAAAACAATTTATCATTTGATGATCTTGTTTCTATAACAAATGTAAATTAATTAGAGACAAATATCACTTCATACGTGAATTAAGTCAATTATAAAATTTTTTCATGTAAAATTATGATCACATGTTGAATGCAAGATTATATTCTGCACTTTTAAGTGGGAATGGAGAGGTTTTCCTTATGATTGTGATATAAGAGAGCATCTCTTCAACAAAAAAAAATTTTATATCAATTCATGGTTCCAAAGGAACCAAATAAAACCATTATCTCAATGACTTGCAATTTATAGGACTTTTAAATCTCTATAATTAGGCAATGTCAAGGTGCCCTTAGAAATAGCCTGGCATTTCTGAGTAATAAATAATCACTCTGAATTTACTTGCAATTCACTTATTCAGGCAATTTTTCACTAAATTCCCTGTTTTAAGAATTACTACCTNTTAGGCAATGTCAAGGTGCCCTTAGAAATAGCCTGGCATTTCTGAGTAATAAATAATCACTCTGAATTTACTTGCAATTCACTTATTCAGGCAATTTTTCACTAAATTCCCTGTTTTAAGAATTACTACCTAATTAGGATTTTGTTATTTTCTGACTATGAGGTATAGTTCTTCCAAAAAATGTGTAATTTTCTATTAGTCATAGAAGAAAGGACACCTCATTGAGCTTCATCAACATGAATACTTGAAAATGCTCATTGATTTTAAATGAGAATCTGACTATCCTATAAAGAGAAATGGGGATGCAGACATTTTAAAAATGAAGAGAGTTTTACAGGTGGAGCAAGAACATGGATAAGGTAACATGGATATGGGAACAAGAAAGGTGAAAGAAGGGGCCAAGTAAAAAGTAAACAGAAAAAAGGCCTGAAGAAAATAAAGCAAAATATCACCCTTTGTGCTATGGAAGTGAAAGTGTGGGTTGCTCAGTCATGTTGGACTCTTTGCTACCCCATGGACTATAGCCCACCAGGCTCCTCTGTCCATGGAATTCTCCAGGCAAGAATACTTGAGTGTGTACCCATTCCCTTCTCTAGAGATCTTTCTGACCCAGGGATTGAACTCACGTCTCCTGCATTGCAGGCAGAACTTTACCATCTGAGCCACCACAGTCAAAAAAACGAAAAGCATAAAGATTGAAAAGGGGTTCTGTAAAACTTCCACTTATCAGATAAAAAGACGGTCCTACAGAAAATCCTAAAGAATGTACAAAGCAACTAGAACTACAATTCAGTAAGTGAATTTTAACAAGTCATAAGATACAAGGTTAATGTGGAAAATTCAGAGGTATTTCTATACATTGCCACCAAACAATTGATTAGAGAAATTTAAACAACAATTCCGTTTACAAGATTATCAGAAACAACCTGCATACTGACCACAAATATTGTTGAGAAAAAATTTTAAAGATCTACATAAATGAAGAGATACACTATGGCAGTAGATTAAAAGAATCATTATTAAAATGTCATTTCTCCCTGAATTAATTCATAGATTTAAGGCAATCGTAATCCCAAAAGACTCTGTTACATAACTTTACAAGTCAGTTTTAAAATTTACTTTGAAATGCAACATTCCTCAATAGCGAAAACAATCTTCAAAAAGAANTCCCTGAATTAATTCATAGATTTAAGGCAATCGTAATCCCAAAAGACTCTGTTACATAACTTTACAAGTCAGTTTTAAAATTTACTTTGAAATGCAACATTCCTCAATAGCGAAAACAATCTTCAAAAAGAAAAATAAAGCTGGAGGACTTTGACTAGGTAACCTTAGGACAATCAAAAGCTACAGTAATCAAGGCAGAGTGATATTGGCATAAGGACAAACAAGTAGATCAGTGTATCAGAATGCAGAATCCGGAAATAGAACACACCTAACCAATTGATTGATTTTTAACAAAGAAAACAAGGCAACTTAATGGGATTTTTAAAAATATATCTCAATAAGTGGTTCTGTGGTAACTAGATACTCAGAGAGAAAGACAAAAATATATCCAATAAGCACATGAAAAAGTTTTCAACATCTCTAAAGTGAAGCGAAAGTCATTCTGTCATGTCAGACTCTTTGTGACCCCGTGGACTATACAGTCCATGGAATTCTCCAGGCCAGAACACTGAAGTGGGTAGCCTTTCCCTTCTCCAGGGGATCTTCCTAACCCAGGGATCAAATCCAGGTCTCCTGCATTGCAGACAGATTCTTTACCAGCTGAGCCACAAGGGAAACCCAAGAATACTGGAATGGTAGCCTATACATTCTCCACCCACCCAGGATCGAACCGGGGTCCCCAGCGTTGCAGGTGGATTCTTTACCAACTGAACTAAAGAGCTATGCATCTTTTCATATACAAATTAAACCTCGATATTCTGCCATATCAACAAAAAGACTGTAAGCAAATATGACAGAATGTCTTGTCACCTTTTGTTAATGTTGGTTAGTGTGTGTATGATGAATTATTCTCTGCATTTTCCTGTGTTTGCAAAAACCTCTAAAATATTTTTAAGTTACATTTTAAAAAATCTAAATCACCAATGGAACAAGATAAAAAGCTCAGAGATAAACCCACGCACCTATGGGTATCTTATTTTTGACAAAGGAGGAAAAAATATATAAGGGGGCAAAGACAGACTCTTCAATAAGTGGCGCTGGGGAAACTGGACAGCTACATGTAAAAGAATGAAATTAGAACATTTCTTAACATCATACACAAAGATAAACTCAAAATGGACTAAAGACCTAAATTTAAGACCAGAAACTAAATATAGGTAGAACACTCTATGACATAAATCACAGCAAGATTGTCCATGACCCACCTCCTAGAGCAATGGAAATAAAAACAAAACCAAATAAATGGGACCTAATTAAACTTAAAAGCTTTTGCATAGCAAAGGGAACTATAAACAAGGTGAGAAGACAACCTCAGAATGGGAGAAAATTATAGCAAATGAAACAACTGACAAAGGGTTAATTTCCAAAATTTACAAGCAACTCATACAAGTCAACACCAGAAAAATAAACAACTCAATCAGAAAGTAGGGGAAAGACCTAAACAGACATTTCTCCAAAGAAGACATACAGATGGCCAACAAACACATGAAAAAATGTTCAACACCACTCATTATTAGATAAAAGCAAATCAAAACTACAATGAGATATCACTTCACATCGGTCAGAATGTGAAAGTCACTCAGTCATGTCCATCTCTTTGTGACCCCATAGACTATACAGTCCACGGAATTCTCTAGGACAGAACACTACAGTGGGTAGCCTTTCCCTTCTCTAGGGGATCTTCCCAACCCAGGGACTGAACCCAGATCTCCTACATTGCAGGTGGATTCTTGACCAGCTGAGCCACAAGGGAAGCCCAAGAATACTAGAGTGGGTAGCCTATCTCTTCTCTAGTGGATCTTCTGACCCAGGAATCAAACCAGGCCTATCAGAATAGCCATCATCAAAAAGTCTACAAACAATAAGTGCTAGAGAGGGTGTGGAGAAAAGGGACCCTCTTGCACTGTTGGAAATGTAAACGTACACAGCCACTATGGAATATAGTATGGAAATTTCTTTAAAAACTAGGAATAAAACCACCATATGACCTAGCAATACCACTCCTAGGCATATACCCTGAAAAAACAAAATTGAAAGAGACACATATCCCCCGATGTTCATGCAGCTCTATTTACAGTAGCTAGAACATGGAAGCAACCTAGATGTCCATCAGCAGATGAATGGATGAAGAAGCTGTGGTACATATATAAAGTGGAATATTACTCAGCCAGGATTCCTGAGTAGCTCAAACAGTGAAAATCTGCCTGCAATGTGGGACACCTGGGTTCAATCCCTGGATTGGGAAGATTGCTGGAGAAGGGCATGGCAGTATTCTTGCCTGGAGAATTATATGGACAGAGGACCTTGTGTGCTACATCCATGGGGGCCACAAAGAGTCAGACAACTGAGCACCGTTAATTTTTTATTATTATTATTCAGTCATAAAATGGAACACATTTGAGTCAGTTCTAATGAAGTGGATGAACCTAGAGCCTATTGCCTATTATACAGAGTGAAGTAAGTCAGAAAGTGAAAAACAAATATCGTATACTAAAGCATATACATGGAATCTAGAAAGATGGGACTAATGAAATTATTTGCAGGGAAGCAATGGAGATGCAAACATAGAGAACAGACTTATGGGCATGGCAGGAAGGAGGAAGAAGAGAGTAGGATATATGGAGAGAGTAACATAGCATTGCCATATGTAAAATAGATAGATAGTGAAAATTGGCTATATGACTCAGGGAACTCAAAGCGGGGTTCTGGAACAACCTAGATGGGTGGGATGGGGAGGATGGAGGGAGTAAGGTTCAAGAGGGAGGTGACATATGTATACCTATGACTGGTTCAGGTTGATGTTTGGCAAAAACCAAGACAATTCTATAAAGCAATTATACTTCAGTTGAAAAATAAATAAATTTACAATGAAAAGACATCTAAATCAAGTAAATAGTTTTTGCTTTGGGGGGCTATCAAAATAATGCAGGGTCAGACAAGTGGATGAACTTTTGCAATTCATTAAGAGTTGACTCATTGGAAAAGACTCTGATGCCGGGAGGGACTGGGGGCAGGAGGAGAAGGGGATGACAGAGGATGAGATGGCTGGATGGCATCACTGACTCGATGGACGTGAGTCTGAGTGAACTCCAGGAGTTGGTGATGGACAGGGAGGCCTGGCATGCTGCGATTCATGGGATTGCAAAGAGTCGGACACGACTGAGCGACTGAAATGAACTGAACTGAAGGTCATTATAACAGCAAAGACTTTCTTTCTCCCGTTCCTGAAATGCATTGTGTCTGGGACCCAAGAGATTGGATCTGAAATGGGAGATATTCCTGTAGCCTTCATGAACTTACTTTGAGATATGATTACAGTGAGCTAGCACCTGGACTTTTGTCTTGGGTCACCAAAATTTATAGGAAGCAAATAATAACACTAATAAGCATTTATAAATTTATTTCTTTGAAAATATGTGGCATTTATGTTTATAGTATAGACTCCCTTTCAGTAATTCAGAAACAAGTGAGCTTAATACCTAGCTGCAAATTACCTAGTAAAAATAGGCAGCAGCCAGATGGCATCTGCTGATAATAGTGCTGTCTGAAAGCCACGTCACAAATAACACAGGTGACAAATTTGCTTTCCATTCTACTTGTCCTGGCCTCCAAAACTGCTCTGCTCTGAACTCCAAGCTCACACAGAGAATGTTTTTCACTCTAAAACAACTGGGTTCCAACACAGAAGAGGAACTTCTAAACACCAGAATGACAGCTGGCTGTGCTTTTGTTGGATGTATGTCCCCGCCTTCGTTCCATCACAGATGGAAGTGTTGGGCTGAGCTAAATGCCAACTTCCCTGTGGTCTGTGGTTGAAGTCACATCAGCAGAGTTCTAGACACTCGAGAAATATTGCTTTGACACCTCATGATACCGCTTTTCATGAGCTGTACTTAATAATATTCTATAGTTTTCCCCAGTGGCTCAGACAGTAAGAATCTGTCTGCAATGCCAGAGACCTGGGTCAGGAAGATCTCCTTGAGAAGGGATTGGCAACCCACTCCAGTATTCTTGCCTGGAGAATCCTACGAACAGAGGAGTCCAGCAGGCTACAGTCCATGAGGTCGCAAAGAGTCGGACACGACTGAACAACTAACACTTTCACTTTTGCTTGATAATATTCTGTAAGTTTTAGAGATGTCATTGAGGACATCACCCATATCATGAGGTCCCATGTATGATGATCTACTGGAAACCCTTCTCTAAGGCCCCAGTCTTGGGGAAAACTATGCTACTTCTGAACAGTATAGGATGACACAGGAGACCTTCAGCAGACTGTGATATCTTCTTTGCTTGGCCAGTAAAAAACTCAGAATGAAATTTGCCATCCCATTCTGCGATGTTCCAAAAACTTATTGTATGATTTATTTTTATCTATTTATTTTATTATGATATATTACTGCATTCATTTTCTTTTAGTTTCCTGAAATCCTTTCTGTAGGAAATAAGATTATAAATAATTAAATTTACAAATTCATCAATCATATGGCTATTTTTATTTATTTACATCCATATCTCCTTCCAGAAAGGATTTTAAATGTCTCCATCAGGTATATCTAAAGATAAAATTGAAACTCAGATTGTATTTACCTCAATTTCATTTTGTTTCTTGGAAATACCTCATATGCACAGAACGTTTGGATGAATACTTACTGAGATAACTAAAAGAATGAATAGTAAAACAAATTATTTAATGCACTGAGATAATTTAAAATGTAAATTAGGTTTTTCCCTTAGATATAATTCAGGATAGGAATAAAGGACATTTTTTCTGATACCTATTTGGATGGACAGAGAGCATTGAGTACTAGCTACCTTCCAACATCTCGACAGAATGGAGATCCCCCAGTAAGGTTTCCCAAACCTTACTCATTGTGCTGAGGAATATGGAAAGGCCCCCCAGATTGATAAAATTAAATTTCCATCATCCCATAAAAATAGAAGGCTGAAATTAAATTGCAAGTTTAGAAAAATAATGTTCTATGTCTTGTACAACTTAATTTGTACATACTGAAGCTCATAATATGATGCAAGATGATATTTTCTCTTGTGTTGTTGTTCAGTTGCCCAGTTCTGTCCAACTGTTTGCAACCCCATGGACTGTAGCACACCAGGCCTCCCTGTCCCTCACCCTCTCTCAGAGTTTGCCCAAGTTCACGTTCATTGCATTGGTGATGACGTCTAGCCATCTTACCCTCTGAAGCCCTCTTCTTCTGCCTCAATCTTTTCTAGCATCAGGGACTTTTCTGTGAGTCAGCTTTTTGCATCAGATGACCAAAAGACTGGAGCTTCAGCTTCAGCATCAGTCCTTCCAGTGAGTGTTCAGTTGATCTCCCTTAAGATTAACTGATTTGATCTCCTTGCTGTCCAAGGAACTTTCAGTAGTCTTCTCCAGCACCGCAGTTCAAAGACATCAATTCTTTGGCATTCTGCCTTCTTTATCGTCCAGCTCTCACAACCATATGTGACCACTGGGAAGACCTCTATAGCCTTGACTATACAGACTTTGTCAGCAGAGTAATGTCTCTGCTTTTCAAAACACTGTCTAGGTTTGTCATCACTTTCCTGCCAAGAAGAAATCATCTTCTGATTTCATGTCTGCAGTCATAAGATATTTTCTCTATGTACATGCATATGCCTATCTGCATGAATTCATATATGTACAGTATTCTTCTGAGCAAATATTTATAGGGAATATAGAAACCAGCTGGTGTTTAAAGCCTGTATTTTACAAAAAAGGAAACTTCCTGTACATTTTCCTGTTAAATTAAACCTGTCATTTTTGTTTGCTTTTATCAAAAATGTAAAATGGTTCATTCCACATAATACAGTTATTTTAAAGTAAATATTAGGAATATCAGTTGGAACATTTAAGGTTATTGATATAGTATATTTCCCCAAGGAGAAAAATAATTTACTATAACTTCAAAGCATCTGAAGGAGAATTTTCTAATCAATCTTGACCACATATAATAAATAGAGAACAGACATTTTTGTTTTCAGGTGAAAAAGTTGCACTCCAAAATGGCTAAATGACTATTGAAGTTGATATAGTGGATCTGTGAAAATGGAATGATCAAAATATTATATGTATTGTTTGACCTTGAACATTACTTATTGATTACTACACAGCCTGGTTTTATCATAATGAGTTATTTCTTCTTTATCTTTTTTTCATTGTCACTTCCTCATCTATAAATAGGACCCACTTTTGAATCTCATCTATGAAATAGATAAATTCCTTACTGTGGTGATTGGATATAAACATTCTCCTCTCTCTCCTGAAATCATGAATCTGATAAATTATTCGATTACAGTAGGAACTGATAGTTATGTGTGTGGTTCTCAAGACCCAAAAGCACGCAAATCACGTTTAGAACTACAGCCTATATTCTTCGACGAATCCACCCTTTACCAAGTCAGTCATGGCTTTGTCTGTGTGCTTCCTACACTAGGTTTGGATCTCTGCCATAAGACTTCCCATCTTAATTTATGTTATAATTTTCTGTTCACATAAACATCTCTCTCCTTGGACTGTAAGCTCCTCAAGGGTAGTAACAATCACATCATCTCTGTATTCCCCCTCAGTACCCAGCACAGCTTTGTGTAGGACTGGCCTATAACAAGTGTGCACTGAACCAAAACAATATGCAATGTGACCCAAAGGGAGAGTCTGTTTACACAAGGTCTCATTTGCAGTGATTCATTTAGTCATACAACAAGCGGTCCAGCCAAGAGTTGGCACCATTCAGGAGCTGCGAAAAGCATCCTACCATTGCCTATTCACATTTCCTTCTCTACTGCCTGTCATGTGTCTTAAATGACTGCAGTGCCAAGGCGCTGATGGAGTGCCCTTGCCATTAGCCCATGGCCATCTGTCACGCCAGGCTGCAGATGGCAGCAGGTCAAGGGATCCAGGCAAGGAGCCAGAACCAGGAAACCAGGATACAGACAAGACATGAGGGTCACAACAGTAACAGGGTTGGTCAAAAGTCATTAAACAAATACAAGTCCAAAGGACACTGACAGCAGAGGACAGAGAATGATAAAAGGCTCAACAGTGAACAAATGAGAAATGAGCAAAAGTTGAAGGTCAGTCCAAAGTAGAGGGTTATGATGACCGAATGAGGTTACACACGCAGATGTTGGGAGTGGAGAAGACACTCGTCATGGAAATTTAAATAACAGTTCCATGACCAGACTTATTCATGGATGTTTAGCTAAACTATTTTAAAATAAATCTTGTAATATCTTGTAAAAAGCATTATCTTATTGTATGATAAAATATTAATTTATTAAATTTAAACACTTTAAATAGACGACAATTTTTGCAAATCTATTTTGGATTTTCTTCTATTCTTTATCAAGAGCTTCAAAATAAAAGATACATGACTTAAGGGATACCTGAGAGGACCCGTTCCCTTACATTGCTTTGATCATACTGACAAGCATCCAAGCAAGCAAATTTTAACCCGTAGCTCACAAACACCACATCGAATCTCCTTAACCTGGTTTTTTTCAGGCCCTCCACAATGTGGCTATTTTTCCAACCTGAACTCCTAAAGAGTGATTAGCTATCCCCCCAGAGCAAAAGTAAAGGAGAAGCCAAGAGTTCCATGAGCTCTGGTTAATTCTGAGTCTTCCCCATCCTCCCTCGTGCCATCAGCAGGAATAAAGAGGGGCACCTCCTGGCAAGACCTCCACCCCTCCCTCCCCTCCCACACTCACAGTCATCCCACCATCATCTACCTTGAATCCTGTGAGGCCAAGTTCCTTATCCTATATCCTTATGCATACGTATCAGAGAAGCTATTTCAGGCCTCCAGATCTAGACTCATACCTAAAATCACAATATCTCCTTCATCATACTGCCTCCTCCTTCCTTATTTTCCACTATTACATTTGACATGAGATATATTTTTCTTATTCCATGGCTATGTTCCTCTACTTGAATAAAGCCTCTATCAGGACAGGAATTTTTGTCTGTTTGGTGTTCTGCCGTATCCTTTCTGCTGAGAACAGAGCCTAGGACATCACAGGCACACACACACACAAATATATTTATCTAATGAACAAGTGAAAAAAATCAGTTTTAACAATCTGCTCTACAACCTGGATGCAAGGAAATATCACATGATTCCTCCTTCTATTGAAATAGTTCCTTTGCGACAGCTCAGGGCCCTCCCTTGCTCCTGTCTGCCTCTGCAGACCCTATCTGCCAAGACCCATCTACAATCCCTCCTCTTCTGGAAAGCTTCCTCAGCCCATTCCAGCCTACAGGTATCTTGTCCTCCCCTGAACCGCCATGGTATTTACTGTCATTTAATCATTAATCATTGTCTTGCCTGTACCAGCTCTGCACACTTATGTAGAATCACTGTTTATATCTTCTGAGGTTATTTAACTTATCACTTTTAATTTGTCTTCTAAACCAGACTGTACAGTGATAAGAGCAGGAATCTTAATTTTATTCTTCCTTATGTGCCCTGTAAAACCTTCCCACAGTAGAGGAGTTCATCAGATTATTGTCTAATAAATGATTGAAATAATTTAGAACCAAGCCTTGAAGGAGGAACAAGTACAATTTTCAGTTATCGGTTCTAAAGGATGAGAGCTTCTTTTTGCTGTTGTTAATCTTTTAGTGAAAAATAGAATAACAGAGGTATTTCTGAAAAACAGAAAGTATTTCAGACAGAGGGTCGTAAGTTAGAGACAGTAGAACCAGCGTGAAAGGAGCACGGAACAGACTTAAAGACTGCAGTAGACCCTGTCTGCCCAACATCCATCTACTCTCCCTCCTGGCAAGCCCTGGCTTTGTTCAGGTCTCCATTCTTTTCTGCACAGTCATGTGCTTTAGGGGAAATGACATAAGCCTCATTGCCAGGGACTGAGTTCCAAATCTCTAAGTTAAGAGAATCCCTCTAACCTGACCATTAGTTGTTTTAATCATTTGATCCAATTCTGGGCATTTGATCCAATTCTAACCAATGAGAACTGAGGCAAAGTCTATTGAGGGTCTTCTGGGCAAGACTCCTTGATCTTCAGAAAAAACCACAGGGGAAAAACAGCTGCCTCTTCTACTGATGAACACTGTTCTATCTGGGTGTAACGGCTGGTGCTGTCGCAGCTATCCTGTGACCAGGCTAGCTTGAGGGCCACACCAGTACTCAGAACAATGGAACCATTAAAAGAGAGGAAAAGCCTGGGTTTTTAATGATGTTTATCAGCTGAACCTAAGCAGTCACTCTTCTTTCAGATTTTTGTTAATAAGTTCATAAATTTCTCTTATGTGTATTTTTATTGAAGTATAGTTGACTGACAATGTTATATTAGTTTCAGGTGCAAAACATTGTGATTCAATATTTTTAAATATTGGGGTTATTTTTTAAATATTACAAAATGATCACCACTACAAGTCTAGTTACCATCTGTCACCATACAAAGCTATTATACTGTTATGACTATATCCCCTCTGCTGCATAGTGTATCCCTGTGACTTATTTATTTTATAACTGAAAGTTTGTACTTCAGTCCCCTTCATTTACTTTAGCTACCACCTCCACCCTTGTGACAACCACCTATGTGTTTTCTGTATCACTGTTTCTTTTTGTTTTATCTGTTCATTTTTGTTAGATTCCACACGTGAGTAAAAGCATACAGTATATGTCTTTCTCCATCTAACTTACTTCACTTAGCATAATGTCCTCAAGATCCATCCATGTTGTCACAAATGGAAAGATTTCAATATTTTAAGTTGATTTGAGACAATTTTCTGTTACTTGTCCCATGAGCATTCTGCATAATGCAATGATTTAAACGCTTGCTCAAAATGAGCTAGGAACAAAGACCTGTAACTGAATATTTATAGCAAACTTAATAATAATAGCAAAAATCTGGAAATAATCCAAATGTCAACCAGGTGGTATATGGTTAAGAAAATTGTAGTATATTAACACAATGGAATAATCAGTTCAGTTCAGTCGCTCAGTCGTGTCCGACTCTTTGCAACCCCATGAATCGCAGCACGCCAGGCCTCCCTGTTCATCACCATCTCTCAGAGTTCACTCAGACTCACGTCCATCGAGTCCGTGATACCATCCAGCCATCTCATCCTCTGTCATCCCTTTCTCCTCCTGCCCTCAATCCCTCCCAGCATCAGAGTCTTTTCCAATGAGTCAACCCTTCCCATGAGGTGGCCAAAGNTTCTTTAATTAAAGGACCAAGTACAATCCAGGTACTATGCTCAGCATTTAAAACATAACAAAAGAACAAACAGATGTAGCCTTACATAACTTACAGTCTAACATGAAAGTCAGAAAACAGGTACATGTAGATGGAAGAAGGTTCTCTGGGAAAACTTCCCAGAAAAAGAAATAATAAAGTAAGAAACAATACATAAAACAAACATGAGTCTATATGGCAAGGGTGTGGGGGAGAGCAGCAGTAGGAAAAAGATGAGCAATTTGAGGCAAAGGAAATAACATTTACACCCCTCAAACAAGAATGAGCATCCTAACAGTGCCATCCTCTTTTCCAGATTTACACCTTTATTCCATGCATTTTTCTCCCTTCAAAATCTTTCTTCATTCTTATCTCTGCCTATTGAGATTAAATTCATCCTTCAAAACCCAGATAGACGATATACAACCAGTTTCAAGGACAATACTTGACTCATTTGAGGCATGAACTAACATTTGCTAAAGGAATGGATGACAAAAAAATGGATGATCATTCTTCCCAAATCACAAATCTGCTTCATATTACATATATACTTACGCTTGCCTTGTCTTTCCTTGAAGTAAAGGACATGTCTGCATAGTGTCTCATGCATAAAAGATACTCAAAAATATTTGTAAAATGAATAATTCTAATAATCTGAGACAGACCTGTTAAAGAATATTTTCATCTTCGACTCCTGATTTAACAATAATTTGGCAGAAAAAAAGAAAACACAAAATAATATTTAGATATAAATTATATTAATACGGAACATTAGGTCTTCCACAAAATACTTCTCAATAATGGAATTTATTTTTGTATTTCATTTCTTAGATGACTTAATTCGTAATATTTTTGAATGATTTTCCTATAGAAATACTTCTAAATTTAAATACTGTGGGGGATGACAATCTTTAGAATATTAAGAAGAAGAAGTCATTAATTAATTAACTGGACACTAAAAAATTACTTGGCATCTCACCTTTCTAAAGCAAATTTGGAAATGCAAATTGTACTTTAATTCCATTTTAATGCTGATGGTTTCATTTTTGGAATCATGCCTCAAGCCACCATTTCAGAATCTGTTACGCAAAAAACTAGGTTAAATTTGGGTCATTCCATTTATCAGATCAAAGAAGGCACAGTGCAAAGGTAGAGGTGCTTTCAAAAGAAAGACAAAAGTATTGAATAGGAAAAACATTCTAAGTTATACTCTATACCTGCAGGAAAAGCAGCCCAAGGAATGGCAGGAGATGTAGTTTGGGTTTCCCCATTTCCTCCATCAAAAATCTCTGCAGCCTATAAAACGAAGGCAAAATTATTTTAGAAAATCTGAAAAGTAGAAATGTTATTTAAGCAATTAAGCCTCCCAATTCTACAAGCATAATTCTTTGTAATACACTGCTGCGACTGCTGCTGAGTTGCTTCAGTCATGTCCAACTCTGTGCGACCCCATAGATGGCAGCCCACCAGGCTTCCCCATCCCTGGGATTCTCCAGGCAAGAACACTGGAGTGGGTTGCCATTTCCTTCTCCAATGCATGAAAGTGAAAAGTGAAAGTGAATCGCTCAGTTGTGTCCAACTCAGCGATCCCATGGACTGCAGCCTACCAGCCTCCTCCATCCATGGGATTTTCCAGGCAAGAGTACTGGAGTGGTCACCATTGCCTTCTCCGCTGTAACACGCTACACATTTTCAAATTTCCTCTGAATACTAAATTGTTTTTCAGTCTTCAGTGCTACCACCTCCAACCACTAGTCACTGCCCCCAGTGCTTGTGCTCTGTCCTTGAGTAAAATTTTCCTTCCTTACTCAGACATATTTCCTGTCAATGAAATTTTATTTTACATATCCTCACAGTTTCATTTCTGAACCTGCAACATTTACCTATGTATATAAGAAAAATACATTATTTTTCTTCAAAAATATAGACATTAAATCTTTTTATCTAACTATCACAAGGTCAAAAAGATATTAAAGAAACAAGATTTACCCATATGCTTTAATAATATACCAGGCTTCTCTTGTGGCTCGGCTGGTAAAGAATTCGCCTGCAATGTGGGAACCGTAGGTTGGATTTTTGGGTTGGGAAGATCCCCTGGAGAAGGGAAAGGCTACCCACTCCAGTATTCTGTCCTGGAGAATTCCCTGTATAGTCCATGGGGTCACAAAGAGTCAGACATGACTGAGCATCTTTCACTTTCACTTTAATAATACACCAGCTGGACTTAACCAGCATTCAACATTTAGAAAATTCCTAAACCTGACATTTAAATTAAACCTTCATTTTAAACAGTTTTAAACTATGAGACAGCCAATTACTGAATGTTGAGTTTGTGGGTAAAAGTGCAAAGTTTTCTCTCTCTTAAGTGTTCAGGTCACAGGAAAATTGCTATTGGAAAAAAAGGGCCAGAATTTCAACTTGGATTCTGCATTGAGTTGTCAGCCACAAAGACAGTCAATTGGACAATTGACAAGTCAATTGAGGGAATCTGCCACAGGAGTTAAGTGATGTTGAATACAGAAGCTACTCTCTACAAACTATGAAAAATGTGCTAAGTCACTTCAGTCATGTCCGACCCTATGATCCAATGGACTGTAGCCTGCTAGGCTCCTCTGTCCATGGGATTCTCCAGGCAAGAATACTAGAGTGAGTTGCCATGCCCTTTTCCAGGAAATCCTCCAAACCCAGGGATCGAACCCACTTCTCTTAGTCGTCTGCATTGGCAGGTGGATTATTTACCAATACTACCACCTGGGAAGCCCCACAAGTCATGAGGGAAGGCCAAGAAAATAAAATAAAATAAAAATACTGCATACTCCTTGACCTAGATATTCCATTTCTAAGAATTCATCCTAAACATATAATTGTAAAAATTTACCCAAAAGGATGTATACCAAAAAGTTACTTATAATAGGCAGTCACTGGATACAATCTAAACATTTAGCAGAAACCTGATTAAATAAATCATCTTTTACTCATATACTGGAATTCTCTAGAACCATTTAAAATGTTTTAGGAAAAAAAAATCTTAATACCATCTAAAATATGTTCACATAAAAATACAGATAGTACCTGTCTAGAAAAAATTATATATTTATCTAGAAAAAAGGTAAGCATGACAAAAAACAAATTAAAAACAAGATTTTCTAGTGGCAGTTTTTATTCATTTGGCTATTAGTCGTTTTTCAAATTTTCTGCACTAAAAATACTTCTAAAATTACAATTATTTTTTAATTGTATTAAAAATCATTTCAGAATATTCCATCAATGCTTAATTCACTGTCACTGATAATTGTACTGTTGTTAAGCAAAACAATATCATTATTCTTAGGAAATATTAATACACACTAAACTATCTAGGAGTAAAGAATCATAATGTATTTAACTGATCTTCAAATGTCTCCTCCCAGAAAGGTTTCTATACCCAAGGATAGAAACCTTTCATATTTCTACAGCAGAATGTAAAAAGAAAGAATCCCAGCAACCATAATTAAATTGGAACGGTTGGTTAGTGTTGTACCTGTGTAATATTCAAAGGAATAGATCCATTGACTATACAGTGAAGTATAACTGTTACTCTAGAGAATACTATCTACTCTTAGTTCTCTGATAAAAGAAATCAAAAAATATAATAAGATTCAGTCACCCAACAACCCAAAATACTAAAGCAAATGCAGAAAGCATATCAATGTGCTAAACAAAAAGTTTTAGATGAAATGCAGAAAATAGGTAAGTTCATATTCTGATTATTTCCATATTAACAGATATTAAAGAGCAACAGAAGAGAAACTGATCCTAACCTAAAATAAAACATTACCATTCTTTCATGACATTCAAAACACTGAATATATACTAATGTCTCATTTCTCCTATTGTACTGTCATCAGTTACAGTCACTATCTTTAACAATCTCCTTTTCACCAAGTTCCAAACTAGATAAAAGTCCTTCTTTCAAGCTGTGGCATATATACACAATGGAGTATTACTCAGCCATTAAAAAGAATACATTTGAATCAGTTCTAATGAGATGGATGAAACTGGAGCCTATTATACAGAGTGAAGTAAGCCAGAAAGAAAAACACCAATACAGTATACTGACACATATATATGGAATTTAGAAAGATAGTAATGATGACCCTGTAGGTGAGACAACAAAAGGACACAGACATAGAGAACGGACTTTTGGCCTCTGAGGGAGTAGGAGTGGGGGGGATGATTTGGGAGAATGGCATTGAAGCATATATACTATTATGTAAGAAACGAGGCGCCGGTCTGTGTTCGATGCAGGATGCAGGATGCTTGAGGCTGGTGTACGGGGACGATCCAGAGAGACGTTGTGGGGTGGGAGGTGGGAGGGGGATTCAGGATTGGGAGCTTGCGTACACCTGTGGTGGATTCATGTCGATATATGGCAAAGCCAATAGAGTACTGTAAAGTCAAATTTAAAAAATTAAAAAAAATAAAAAATAAAAAAAAGTCTTTCTTAAAAAAAAAAAAAAAATCACAGAGCTCACTTGATGGTAGTTCCAGGACTTGAGCTCAGGCATCCTGACTCCTAATCCAGAGATTTTCCTGCAAGACTATACTGGCTCCATAAAAATAACTGGGTTACAAAATATTTCAATAAAATGAACACATACTGAAAAGGATTAAGGAAAGGACAGGGCTTTTTCAGTTAACAATTTCCTTACAAAGCATCCAACTAA
Organism: Neotragus pygmaeus; assembly: GCA_006410875.1. Taxonomy (NCBI): domain Eukaryota; kingdom Metazoa; phylum Chordata; class Mammalia; order Artiodactyla; family Bovidae; genus Neotragus; species Neotragus pygmaeus. Next base: position 86,762 of record SJYV01040222.1, read on the forward strand.
AACCTGAGAGAATAATCTAACAACACAACACAAACACACTAATTAGCTCTGTAAGCCACCAAAAGGTGATGTACTTAATACACTAAATCAACTCATTACAGGTATAAACATGAAAATATGTCTCAGATCTTCAACACTCATCCCTCATCTCACAAGTATTTCCTAATAGACATGTATCCCAACAGAACCATCTGCTGACAATTTCTCAAATCTCTTCTTTAGTGCTTTCACCAGTAGCACTTAATTACCTCAATTTAAAACATTCCTATGAGTATGATCAAGTGTTCAATAATAATAAATCAATTTTAACTTTCAGAGGGAATATATTTTAATTTTTCTGTATTTCATTTTTTTATTCCAGAGTTACATTCAAAATGATCAAGAAAGGATCATGAACATCAATGATCAATAAAACATTTAAAACAATTACATAAGTAAAATAAGGTAAATAACAGCACATACCTCAAAACCACCAAAATCATCATCATCCATTCTTTAACTGCACCTGAAAAAAAAAAGCCATTGAAACAGGCCCACATATGGTCATTTAAGTCAGAACACTGCTCTCACCTAAGGGCATATACATTTTGACTTCTTTTTTTGATCTGTAAATTAGAACTATTTCATTTGGGTTAAGAAAATGATTTAACTAAATGCATATGCATTTTTAACACAAAAAGACTGAGATTTTTTTTGACAAAATTAGCCATTCTGGCAATATTAACAATTTCTGTGACTTTTTCAGCAACCATGTATTTTGCCATTTTGTGTTGAGACGCCAGGAGTGGAAAAATATTCTTTTACATTTTAATTTGCTTTTCCCAAATTGGCACTAGGGCTCAATTCAATAATGCTTCCTGCTTTTTGCATCTATTCCTCAGTTGTCTGGCAACATCAGCACAAACTCCAGCTAAGAACAGGACTGTGGTGAATTTTTGGAAATCTGTCCCACACCACAAAGGTTCTTCCCTTGGTTTCATGGCCAAGGTTGATTTAGATTTTCAAAATTGATCAGCATTTTTGAGCTGTGGCCACAACTTCTGGAGCATTTTGATATGTGTATTTTTAGCTGAAACTGCTTTGCACTTTTGGAAAAATGTGGAGCAAGTTACTAGGCTGATCAAGATAAATCAAGTCATGTATTCATGGAGACCAGGGAAGAGAAAAACACAAGCAAATATCCAGAATACCTCTCTTCTTTACCTTTAAAATATGTGAGACAAGCAGTGGGATAATACATGCTTTATTTTGTCCTAAATGCATACTATAAAAATAAAAGGGTAAAACTATGAGTGCCTGGGCTTTAAAAAAAAGAAAAAGGAGATGCTTTCATTGAACAAACCGTGAAAGAACTAAAAAACCTAGAAAGGTAAAACAAGTAATAAGTGATATATATCAAAACAAAATTAAATTTACAATAAATTGTGAATTGGTGGACCGAAGTCACGCTCTGGTCAATAACTGGTTTTCCTTTTCTATCTTTCAAAAGTGGACATATTCCCATATTAATTACAGCTTTCTTGACTCAATAATACAAGATGGACTTCATTACAAAAAAATCTTCTCCAACTTCTAAAAAAAAAAAAACAAAAACAGCTAAGCAAATTAAACTGTATATACTAAGCAACAATTCTAAAGGTATTTTCTAAGGTATTTTCTAAGGCATTTTGCTCTGACTGATAAAGCAGCTGTCATGCTTTACCTTGTCACCAAAACTACTACTGTGTATGCACGTGCTCAGTCATGTTCAACTCTTTGCAACCCCAGGGACCACAGCCTGCCAGGCTCCACTGTCCATGGGATTAATTAACACTAATGCCTTGAAAAATAAAACTCAAAAATAGTCAAAGAAAAGTAAACAGTAAAAAGCAATCTCAGGATTGTTTTATTTTAATAGATAAAGAAAATTTATTTTCACAGAAACTCAGTAGGCAATGACACTATAAGAAATATATAGATAGAAATATTCAATACATTATAAAACTGGACAACACTAAATTAACCAGAATATAATACCAGTATTGTCACCATTACCAACAATTTAACAATCTGTTGAAAAATTTTCAAAGATGTACTTCTCCAAAAATCAAAATGAAGCAAATCATCCACATACACTTAAAAAATATGAACCAGACTTTCAGAAACTTTTGATGATGTTTAGTTTAAAATGGAATTCACATTAATTCTGATGCAAGCGAGTAGAAATCTGTATGTGATTACATTTTTCATGAAGAAATTATGAAAGAAGAGTGATATGGATAGTGAGAATTAACCAAGTCAAATTATAAACACCAAGTTTGTCTTTTCCATGTGTCCCACAAATCTCAGGACACAATTAAAAGCTATTTTTAGCATCTGCAAACACTGTACCCAAATAATTTGGTTTCAAAAGAATGGAATTTTTAGAGTAATGCAGCTATGTGTTTTCATATGACACAGCCCAGTAAGTTATTTGTTAAGATACCAGAAAATTTGAAAACAAAAACAAATACCCATGCCTAAGAATCATTCCAGCTTGTTTGCCTGTGGTAATCAACCAAATACCATCAGCTTCCTAAGTACTGATTTAGCTCTACAAAAGAAAATGTTAGTGACCACAGATGCTTTCCATACCCCAGCAACTATTAAATATTAAAATGAAGGTAAGTCATCTGGTATTTTATTTTCAAAGAAATATTAATATATTTTAAAAAGGCAAACGTGTCCTGAGTTTCTTAAAATACAGTACTAGAGAAATAAAGATTATTTTAAAGTAATAGCCTTTCTCTGAACAATTTAGTTCAAATTCTAAAATAGTTTGTTTCCTTATGAACATTTTAAAGAGCAGGAGGAAGCAAAATTAACAGCACTGATTTGTCAAAATCAACTTTACAAAATACAAAAACTAAAAATTAGTTTTTAACGGAAATATTACAAGTGTGGGCTTCTTTATATATTTAGTTAGTCCAACTATATATATATATATATATATATATTTAGTCCAGAACACTGCTTCATCTACAGTGCATTTATTAACCTTTTAGAAGACTTCCAGAACTTAACATGATCTGCCTGAAGTACATATAAAATTAAGCAACACCAAATATTTCTGTCATAAAAGTTATAGAATCATGAGCCTGGCCAAAAAATTGGCATATCCACACAGTTCATTCTGTGGTGTCATGGCAAGTGGAGAGATGAACACTTTGTCATGATTAGTTATCTATGTTGAAAGATTGCATAAAATCCAAGTTTAACAATTTGGACATGACTTAGCCACTGAACAACGACAATTCTCAGACTTATTTATTTCAGAATTTAATCTCTCTTGTTGCATTACTATATTAATTCTCTCCTAAATTACCCTCAGTATTTAATATATTGCTGATTTAATATATTGCTGAAGTCACTCAGTCGGGTCCAACTCTTTGCAACCCCATGGACGGTAGCCTACCAGGCTCCGAGATCCATGGGATTTTCCAGGCAAGAACTGGAGTGGGCTGCCATTTCCTTCTCCAGGAGATCTTCCCAACCCAGGGATCGAACCTGGGTCTTCTGCATAGCAGACAGACGCTTTACCATCTGAGCCACTAGAGTGATCCAGAAAAACATATACACAACACTTAGAAAAGAAAAATGTGTTAGTCACTCAGTCATGTGCGACTCTGTGACCCCCATGGACTCTAACCCACCAGGGTCCGAAATCCATGCACAACCTTTAATGTAACATTTTTACTGAGCAACTCCACAGAAGGGCTCACTCAAGGTCCTCAAGAACTTACAGTCTGCTGTAGAGCACAGGGCAGTGTGTAACAAGAGCATGCAAATATAAATAACACAAAATATAAAAGGGTCTTACATGAAAGGTGGGAAAAAATTTTCAGAAGTTGGAGCATTATGAAATCCTTCAGGTAAAAGAAGACATCTGAAATTAATTTCAAGAGACTTAGCAGAGAATTTAAAATGGCACATTAAGAACATGGATTATACTCAAGTCTTTTCCTAAAATCTTTTCCTAAAAGGTAGCAAGCAAGGATCGGATTGTTTGCTTCCACATAAACAAAGGTCAAAGAGTAAGCAAAAAGAAAAAAAAACGGAATGCAAACACAAGGAAGATGAATCTTACACTATCAGTGGGGAAAATGAGAATCAATCACATTTATATCAGGGAAACCACAAAAGGCTCAGGAATGGGCAGCACTGAAAGACAAGTAAAGATGAGACTCAACATAAGAATCACAGATATATCCTAAGATCCCCTCCCAGAATCAGTACAACTGGAAAATTAATAATTCCTCATCACAGAAGAAGACTGAAGGTTTAATCCTTGGACAGTGTAAAAGCAAGAATCTCTAGACTAGAAGATCAGAGACAGGTGACTAAATCAAAATTGTATTGAATTTTAAGACCCATTCCCCCATCTTTTTTCACCACTCAGCAACCAAACTGCCAGTTGTAGGTCTTCAACTTCTAAACAGTAGATTATAAGATTCTTCTCTGATCTAATCTAATCACTCCCTGACAAAGGATCTCACCAGACACTCCACAAAGATACAGCTCACTCAAGTAACACTACTTTGACAAACCCTACACATATATGGGTCAAGAAGCAACAGTTAGAACCCTGATTGGTTCAAGATCAAGAAAGGAGTTTCAAAGGGCTGTTGGCTGTCATCCTGTTTGTTTAACCTACATGCTGAGCACATCATAAGAAATGCCAGGCTGGATGAATTACAAGCTGGAATCAAGATAAGCAGGAGAAACATCAACAACCTCAGATATGCAGATGATACCACTCTAATGACAGAAAGCTAAGAGGACTAAAGAGCCTCTTGATGAGGGTGAAGGAGGCGAGTAAAAGAGCCAGCTTAAAACTAAATATTAAAAAACAAAAACAAAAAACTAAGATCATGGTATCTGGTTCCATAACTTCATAGCAAATAAAAGGAGAGAAGGTGGAAGTAGTGACAGATTTCCTCTTCTTGGGCTCCAAAATCACTGCAGATAGTGACTGCAGCCATCCATGAAATCAGAAAACGATTGCTTCTTGGCAGAATAGTGATGACAAACCTAGACAGTGTGTTGAAAAGCAGAGACATTACTCTGCCGACAAAGGTATGTATACTCAAGGCTATCATCTTCACAGTGGTCCCATAGGGTTGTGAGAGTGAAAAGTGAAAGTCAATCAATTATGTACAACTCTTTGCAACCCCATGTACTGTAGACTGCTAGGCTCCTCTGTCCATGGAATTCTCCGGGAAGAATACTGGAGTGGATATCTGTTCCCTTCTCCAAGGGATCTTTCTAACCCAGGGATAGAACCCAGGTCTCCCACACTGCAGGTGGATTTCTCACCATCTGAGCCACCAGGGAAGCCCACAGTTGTGAAAGCTGGACCATAAAGAAGGTAGAATGCCAAAGAATTGCTGCCTTCAAAGTATGGTGCTGGAGAAGACTCCTGAAAGTCCCTTGGACAGCAAGGAGACCAAACCAGTCAATCTTGAGATAAATCAACCATGAATAGTCACTGGAAGGACTGATGCTGAAGCTGAAGTTCCAGTATTTTGGTCATCTGATGCGAACAGATGACTCATTGAAAAAGTCCCTGATGCTGGGAAAGACTGAAGGCAGAAGGAGAAGGCATCAAGAGGATGAGATGCCTGGACAGTATCACCGATGCAATGAACATGAACTTTGGGCAAACTCCAGGAGATGGTGAGGGACAGGAAGGCCTGGTGCACTGCAGTCCACAGGGTCACAAAGAGTCGGACATGACTGGGCTACTGAACAGCAACCCACATACATGGAATTTCCAATTTGCTCCTTATTGCATTAAGAGACAAAATAAGTATAACAGTTAAAAGAAGGGAATATGGAATTTGGCTGCCTGGATTAAGATTCTAGGTCTGCCACTTACCAAACTGTAAAACTGGGCAGCTTATTTATCATTTTATGACTCGGTTTTCTTATCTGTCAAACAGGAATAATAATAATGGTAACCAATTCCTAAAGTCCTTGTGCGGATTAAATAAGTTAAAACAGACGAAGCACTTAGAACAATGTCTGACACACTTTAATCATTACATAAGCATAAGCTACCTTATAATTAGTGTCTCATTCATATCTGAACAGATACCCAAGGACCATCAGAGATATGCAGAAATGAAATCATAGTTGCCAGGGGGTGGGGGAGGGATAATTTGGTTGCCTTTGAGAAGACCATGTACACACTGCTATATTTAAAATAGATAATCAATAAGGACTTATTGTATAGCACATGGAACTCTGCTCAATGTTATGTGCCAACCTAGATGGGAGAAGAGAGTGGGGAAGAATGGATATATGTATATGTATGGCTGAGTCCATTCATTATTTACTTGAAACTACCACAACATTGCTAATCAGCTACACTCTAATAAAAATAAAAAGTTTAAAATATTGGGGGGAAAAACAATAAGAATATTCAAATGACAAAAAAAATAGCTAATATGAAAAGAGCAGAGGTCAATTACTAATAGCTCCAGAAAGAATGAAGTGACAGGGCCAAAGCAGAAATGATGCTCAGTTGTGGATGTGTCTGGTGTGAAACTAAAGTTCGATGCTATAAAGAACAACACTACATAGGAACCTGGAATGTTAGGTCCATGAATAAAGATAATGTGGACATGGTCAAGCAGGAGATGCCAAGAGTGAACATTAACAATTTAGGAATCAGTGAACTAAAATGGATGGGAATCAGTTCAGTTTAGTTCAGTTGCTCAGTTGTGTCTGACACTATGGATGAGAATGGGCAAAGTTAATTCAGAATACTATTATATCTACTATTGTGGGCAAGAATCCCTTGGAAAAAAAAAAAATGGAGTAGCCCTCATAGTCAACAGATGAGTCTGAAATGCAATACCTGAGTAAAATCTCAAAAAATGACAGAATGATCTCAGGTCATTTCCAAGGCAAACTATTCAACATCACAGTAAACCAGGTCTATGCCCCAACCATTGATGCCAGAGAAGCTGATGTTGAACGGTTCTGTGAAGACCTACAAGACTGTCTAAAACTAACACCAAAAAGAGACATTTGTTTCATCACAGGGGATTGGAATGCAAAAGGAGGAAACAAGAGATACCTAGAGTAACAGGCAAGTTTGGCCTTAAAGCACAAAATGAAGCAGGGCAAAGGCTTACAGAGTTTTGTCAGGAGAACACATTTGGACATTGGTTATAGCAAACACCCTTTTCCAAGAACACGAGACAACTTCACACATGGACATCACCAAATGGTCAATACCAAAATCAGATCGATTATATTGTTTGCAGCCAAAGATGAAAGCTCTATACAGTTAACAAAAGCAAGACCTGAAGCTGACTGTGGCTCAGATCATCAGCTCCTTACTGAAAATTTCAGGCTTAAATTGAAGAAAATAGGTAAAACCACTAGGCCATTCAAGTATGACCTAAATCAAGTCCCTTATGATTACACAATGAAGTGATGAATAGATTCAAGAGATTAGATCTGGTAGATGGAATGCCTGAAGAACTATGCACAGTTTCATAACACTATACAGGAGTCAGTGAACAAAACCATCTGAAAGGAAAAAAAAAAAGGCAAGATGTCAAAGTGGTAGTCTGAGGAGGCTTTACAAACCTGAAGAAAGAAGAGAAGTGAAAAGCAAGAGAGAAAGGGAAAGATATATCCAACTGAATGCAGAGTTCCAGAGAACAGCAAGGAGAGATAAGAAGGCCCTTTTCAGTGAACAATGCAATGAAGCATAGGAAAACAACAGAATGGTAAAGACTAGAGATCTCTTCAAGAAAATTGGAGAGATCAAGTGAACATTTCATGCAAGGATAGGCACAATAAAGGACAGAAATGGCAAGGACCTAACAGAGGCAGAAGATATTAAGAGGTGGCAAGAATACACAGAAGAACTATATTAAAAAAAGGTCTTAATGACCAGTATAACCACAGTGGTGCAGTAACTTACTTAGAGCCAGACATTCTACAGTGTGAAGTCAAGTGGGCCTTAGGAAGCATTACTAGGAACAAAGCTAGTGGAGGTGACAGAATTCCAGCTGAGCTATTTAAAACACTAAAAGTTACTGTTGTTAAAGTGCTGTGCTCATTGTGCCAGCAAATTTGGAAAACTCAGAAGTAGCCATAAGACTGGAAAAGTTCAGTTTTCATTCCAGTCCCAAAGAAGGGCAATGCCAAAGAATGTCCACAGAATTGTGCTCATTTTGCACACTCATTAAGATTACACTCAAAATCTTTCAAGTTAGGCTTCAGCAGTACACGAACTGAGAACTTCAGGATGTACAAGCTGGGTTTAGAAAAAGCAGAGGAACAGGAGATCAAATAGCCAACATTCACTGGATCACAGAGAAAGCAAAGGAATTCCAGAAGAACATCTACTTCTGCTTCATTGACAGTGTGAAAGCCATTGTCAACAACAATTTACATTGTCTACGTAAATCACAACAAACTATAGAAAATTCTTAAGGAGATGAGAGTATCAGATCACCTCACCTGTCTCCCAAGAAACCTGTATGTGGATCAAGAAGCAACAGTTATAACCTTACATGGAACAACAGACTGGTTCAAAATTGGGAAAGGAGTATGACAAAGTGTATAGTGTCATCCTGCTTGCCTAACTTATATACAGGGTACATCATGCAAAATGCCAGGATGGATGACTCACAAGCTGGATTCAAGAATACAGGAAAAATATCAACAACCTCAGATATGCAGATAATACCATTCGAATGGCAGAAAGGGAAGAGGAACTAAAGATCCTCTAGACGAGGGTAAAAGAAGAGAGTGAAAACGCTGGCTTAAAACTCAACATTCAAAAAACTAAGATCATGGTATCTGGTCCCATCACTTCATGGCAAATAGAAGGGGAAAAAGCAGAAGCAATGACAGATTTTATTTCCTGGGGCTCCAAAACTCATTGCAGATGGTGACTGCAGCCATGAAATTAAGATGCCTGCTACTTGGAAGGAAAGCTATGACAAACCCAGGGAGCATATTAAAAAGCAAAGACATCATTTTGTGAACAATGGTCTGTATAACCAAAGCTATGGTTTTTCCAGTAGTCATATATGGATGTGAGAGTTGGACCATAAAGAAGGCTGAGTGCCGAAGAACTGATGATTTTGAATTGTGATGCTGGAGATGACTATGGAGGGTAACTTGGACTGCAAGGAAATTAAATTAGTCAATCCTAAAGAAAATCAACCCTGAATATTCATTGGAAGTACTTAGGAGGAAGCTAAAGCTCCAATATTTTAGCCACCTGATGCAAAGAGCTGATTCACTGAAAAACACCCTCAAGTGGGGAAAAACTGAAGGCAAAAGGGGAAGACAGTGGCAAAGGATGAGATGGTTAGCATCACTGACTCAATTTGAGCGAACTCCAGGAGACAGTGAAGGATGGGAAGCCTGATATGCTGCAATCCATGAGGCTATATAGGGTCAGACACAACTTAAGAGACTGAACAAAAGAACAGTATGAAAAACAGAAATGAACTTCCCCAAAAAAGGAAAAAAGATGGAAGAAACAGAGGCTACATATGAGAGAAATATTTGCTAAAAAATAAAAACTACCTTCAGAGAGTTGAGATCAGAAGACAGTGCATTCATGAAATAACAAGAAGTTTTAATTTGGCAGGGAAGTGGGTGGTATATAACAAGACTATGGTCTTGAAAATATAAATGATTAAAGAAATGAAACACTTCAGGTTGGGTAATAAAGCTAAGAAAATCTCCTTTAAAAAGCAGAGTATAAAAGAAAAAGAAATGAGAAATAAGAGTAAAAAAGTAAGAAAATTATAAGATCCAGTCTAGAATATGCAATATTTAATTTTAGGAATTCTAGAAAGAATAGAGGAAAAAAAAGATATATCATGAGCCAAATAATAAAAGAAAAAACTTTTTTTATTCTTTTGAATTTTTTATTTTGTATTAGGGTACAGCTGATTAACAATGTTATGACAGTTTCAGGTAAATAGCGAAGGGACTCAGTCATACATATACATGTATCCATTTCCCCCCTCAATCCCCCTCCCATCCAGATTGCCACAGAACATTGACAGGACTTCCATGTGCTATACAGTAGGTCTTTGTTGGTTATCTGTTTTAANTTATACTTCTACCAGACAATGCTGTTCTGTATTTTGATTGTGACATTAGTTACATGATTATATACACTGACAAAACTCTGTACTCTAAAAAGAGTGAATTTCATTATGTATAAATTATAAGTAAATAAAATTTTAAAACATGGGCTAGGAAAAATAGAAACAATTTTATCGTATAAAAGATACTATAATATTCATGTTAGGCTCATCCCCACTGTTGGATCATTGTCCCATGTTCTTCTCTGTCCCTAGACTTTAAATGTTATTCACCTTTTAAGAACCAGCTAAGTCAATCTCATGCACTGCCCCCATTCCAGCTCTTCCCTGCCTCTCTGTCTCTTCTAAGTTCTGGTTCCACTGAGAGCTGCAGTCTTATTCTTTCCTCATGACACGGAATTTGAGCTTGCTGGGTCAAATACCAGCCAAGAGAAAATGAAGGACCTAGGGGCAGGGATTGTGTTCAGAACATGATGAGTTCAAAACTTTAGATCCAGCCAGACTGGTTTTAAGGACCTGGGCTGACAGCCAGTTGCTACAGCTCAGCATCATAACATTTTCCAGGTGTTTCTGTGAATGTTACGTTTGGCTTCGTAGCTGGAGCAAGTTACCTAAAGCCAGGAACTATGTCTTATCCTCCTTGGGCAACCCCTGAGATACCCACTGCTCTTGAGTTTGACATGCAAGAGCACCCCTGACTTAATGAAACCTAGCTTTCCAAGGACTCCACATCCCTTATGACCTTCTCAAGGAATAGCAATTTATTCTCTCACACCTCATGTACCTGAAGATCAATGGATATGGTTAGTGTCTATTTTATTCCTCATTGCAGCTTCCAGAATCACACTCCCTCACTCTCTTTGAAAAACAGCCATGTGCTTTTAAAGAACATGAGCTTGGTGCTGTTCCACCCTTTCCCTTTCCTCTTCCTTATTTTTGAGAATTGCATGGCACATCTCCTCACCTGTCAACATCTGTAACACCTGGTTCACATCTTCCTCTCCACTCTACTCCAAGTCCTGCTATCAGTGACTTAAGAGAAACAACCCAGCCAGCCCCCAAAACTGACTTCTGGGGGTTATATTAAGCAGATGATTTTGAGCAAAATCCATAGAGTGAATTGGTCTTCTATACCTCCTGCTCCTTAATTCCATCTTTTCTTCACCAACCTGTAGTATTCTAAGGAAGGCACCGGAGAAGGAAGAAGGCTTGTGCAAGAATAGAATGCGGGGAACACTGAAAGGTATGGGGTCTTCTAGAAGCTTTCAGGGAAATAATTTGTTCCCAAACATTTACGGTTCCTTTCATAATTTAAAGACTGATTATTTAATTAACACATTTTAGTGTGACATGTTGAACAATTATAAGCAAAGAGAACAAAAGTCAAAATGATCCAGAATTTCACCCTCTAGAGAAATCTCTATTAAAACTTTAGTGAATATTTCTTCCCAGACTTCCTCTTCTAAACATCTAAATTTTCCTTTTTTATAAAATGCCAACTTAAGGGAGTTTGGAGGAGAGTAAATAAGGTACATGTATGGCTGAGTCCCTTCACTGTTCACCTGAAATTATCACCATATTGTTAATCGGCTATATTCCAATACAAAATCAAAAATAGAGAAATAGAGAAATGAGTTCTGATGGGGAAAACAACAACTTTAACCAGTGCTCAATTTTGTTTATATTAAACTCCTGGGGAAAAAAATAAGATGCCAACTTAGTAAACATGCTATTTTATAACTTGTATTTTGCATTTGAAATAACATGAGTACCTTTCCAAATTAACAAACATGTTCTACATCATAACTTTTAATTTTATACCATAATTTATTTAATACACAAAATTTACTTTATCTACAAATTTTTGTTATCATAGGCAGAATAGAATGAGCACTTTTGTAGCTAGATCTTTGTGCACATTTCTAATTTCCTTCGGGTAAATTTCTATACATAAGATTTCTGGGTTAAAGAATTTATAATGTTATATATTAATATCTAAGTATGTTTTAGATAGACTATCTAAGACTTGTGAATAAATACCTCTTTTTAAATGCTTTCAGACTATTATTTGGCAGAATTCCCTTTCTAAGTTACATCATCAAATAACTAAGCTTCTATCAGTATTAGCATGAATGACTTTTGTTTAGTCATTCTTAAAGTTGCTAGCCTTTCTCACATTTATTCAATAAATATTTATTTAGGAACTACTGTGTGCAGGACACTACCAGATGCTAGGGATAGGAAGTAAGACACCTGAAGTAATGTTCCCAGTGTGATTCAATATATTTTTCTTGTCTCTATGAAGTTACAGAGAAAGGTGAATCAATTTTTTTAAAATTCTTAATTGGAGAATAATTGCTTTATAATGTTGTGTTGTTTCTGCCATACAACAATGTGAATCATCCATAAGTAGAGAAAGGTAAAGATAAACCAGCCAACACTGATCAATAAAAATCTCTTATTGTTAGGAGATGCCATCTACAAGACATCTTGAAGGAAATCATCAGGTAGCCCAAATATCGAAAATGGTCCAGAAAAGAAAGAACACCCCAGGGTAAAGGAAAAAAATATATATATATATGCCAAAGGACAGAAGCATAAAAGAACAGGTCATTTTGTGTGACTGTAACATACACAATTGGAGCCTTGCCTGAAACCTAACATCACTAAAAGTACTTGCTGGTAGTGAGGGAATTCTGTGCGAGGCTATATTACTGGCCTGCTACCATCATTAATTAATTGTTGCTCTTTGTTTATGTCCATTAACCTTCTAAAGTCCTATTAATTCTGAATAAACTCAGTCAGCTCAGTTTTTCTGTTTGAGCCCAGGAGCTAATGTTTGAAAGAAAGTTCCTTTGCACTAATTCCATGTTTTGGATAAACTCTGTACAAGGGAGCAAATGGCTGAAGTTCAGAGCCCACAGCCCCAATGGAATATACTTTTCAATCCCAAGAGACACCCTATTTGACCAACACACTAGACCTATTTTTCAGATTTTAAAGTCTTCTGCAATAGTAGGAGGAAAAAAATTCTGTTTCAGTTCTGCATATAATCAAAACAATAAATCAACATGAGATAATTTTTCTCACTAAACATTGTTTAAAATGTATTATTATACCAAAGAACACAATTTTTTCCATTACTCCAACTACAGCTGAAAAAATAAAAATTTTCCATTTTATACAGCTTTAGAGTATTCAAAGTACTTTTACATATTACTTATTTGAACATCGAAACAACCTTGAAAAGTCTTGAGACTCAAAACAACCTTGAAATATTACCCATATTGTAGCACATGTTTTTGNTTTTTCCATTACTCCAACTACAGTTGAAAAAATAAAAATTTTCCATTTTATACAGCTTTAGAGTATTCAAAGCACTTTTACATATTACTTATTTGAACATCGAAACAACCTTGAAAAGTCTTGAGACTCAAAACAACCTTGAAATATTACCCATATTGTAGCACATGTTTTTGCAGAGAAGGAAACCAAAGTTGAAAATAAGTAGTTTACCCAAAATGACACAATTATTATGACTCAACCACACTGTTGAAGTCTGAAAAGTCTCAATCAAGATTGGACTAATAGTCCTTCTCTGGGGCTCCCATTGTCCCATTGCCTATCCCTTCCAAAGCACTCATTTTATCAGTGTTTCTCAAGCTTTAATGTACATGTGGATTATGACTCCATTGACTTAGGGGTGGGGACTGAAATTCTGCATTTCTAATAAGCTCCAGAGCAATGCTGGTGCTGCTGGTCTAAGGCATTCCAATGGATCAGGACAGCCTGGTTTTGGTGGGTTGTTTTTAATTCTCCTGCACCCCACTGGAAGCTCTATAAGGCCACAAATTATACATTATTAATCAAACGCATTCCTAGCATTTAACTCAAGAAATGACAGGCTATGAAAGTCTCTGTAAATATGAAATGAATGAAAAATCAAATGAATAAATGAAATCTATGTTTCTAGCCTAGAGCTGCCTCCAGTATATTATGCTGTCTCTCACAAACAGTGGCCAGACTGCCTTTCCCTTTTAACTACCACTTTAGCTAAGGAAAACGCCAGCTTCGTTAAGAAAACCCATTATCTCAGTGGCTAAACACATTGAAGAGGGTTTTTTTCTTGCTCATATAAGTATATATGAGTGTTCCCTCTTGGGGTAAGTGAGGAAAGGTCTGCTCCACTCAGTCATTCAGAATCCAAGCTGACAGAGGCTGTACCAACTGCAGTACAAGGCTGTCAAGGTCACCTCAAGAATCAACTTCTACCTAGCATGTGAAGCCTGAAAATAACTCATCCGTTCCGCCTCTACTCCAAGAGAATCTGGGAAATGCAGCCTTCAATTGGGTAGTCACACTCTAGCAACGATACACCAGAGAAGAGGGCAGAAGCCACAGGTGGACACAGTTCCCTCTGCTCCTGTACAAGCCCCCATGACAGCCCACTGTGTGTGAACGGTGCTCCCTATTTTTCCAGATTGTATGGGCAAATTCGTGATTTTCCCTTTTCCCGGATTTCCTTTACCCAAACAAGCTCCATCTGTTCAATTCCTCCCCACACTTCAGGGCACATCTCAAAAGATATTTTAATGCGGCTTTTCCAGATCTCACAAACAATATGTCATCTCCCTTTCTTGAATCTCTCTAATGCTTTGTACTTTCCTAATACTCTCCAACACATTCTACCATGCAGTTAAATTATGGTGTACTTATAAATTCCCCAGGTTTATACCTGAATCATCTTGGTAGTCCTCTCAAGCATCTAGTACAAAACTTTACATAGAGCAGCAATTCAGTAAATAGGGGCATTTGTAAGTTGAACTGAAAACACATATAATAAATATAAAGAACTCATCTGGTAATAACCTTGCTCTCTGTTTTTCAACAGAGGAGACAGCTATAACTCCAAAAGTGAAAGTAGAAGAATTGCCAGTGCTCAAAAGCTACAAATATAGCTAGAGCCAGGGCATAAAATGAAATACTTCTGGCTCATATAGTTCCACTGAGCCACACTGCATTTTATACACTTCTTCTTTAATGGTTCAGACGTACAGTTCTTAATATCACATGGAGACTCATAACCTTCAGAATACAGCATGAATCAGCTGGCTGCACTGCAAAGAGAATATAAAATGCCATCAAGAATGTCCTAACTGGAACAGTAAACTTTTAAAGTACAAACAACTCATCTGTTAGCAGGCTGGCATTTGACTGTCTGGAAAGTAAATACATTAGAAAGATATCTTTAAAGAGATCCTATTACCTGTGGAAGTCAGCAATTTTCAATCATGAGTCCGTAGCAAGTCTAGGTAAGAGATGCTGTGGCCCAGCCTTGGGATTTTCCAGGCAAGAATTCTGGAGTGGGTTGCCATTTCCCCCTCCAAGGGATCTTGCTGACCCAGTGATCGAACCCAGGTCTCTTGTATTGCAGGCAGATTCTTTACTGTCTGAGCCACCTAGGAAGCCAGATATAGCATAAACAATCCCTTAGTCCTAACACGAGTTTCTAATCACCAGACCTTGAATCTGCAACAACTTCCTTAGCCTGAGCTCAATTTATCCTCACTTATCCAGATTATGGGGCATGGATTCTTGGATATACAACCTACAGAAAGATATCGTTAAAAATGTAAATCTGAACACAAATGCATCCTTCATTGTCTTACCAAATCGGTTTTTCAAAACTTTGCCTGAGCAGTCTAGTTTGCTTAAAAGTGCTCCAGGGAACCCAGCATCCAGTCCAGGGACCTAGTGAAGGGCCCATCCAGAGAAAGAGTTCCTGCTTTAGCTTGAACAAGGCTGTTGCTTTTCCCCTGAACCCTGAAATTAGCAGCTCTCTGCAGCTGAGACTTTTCAGGGTGTAGGCAAGGGAATGTAGTTTAGAGTATCTTCCCAGGAAAAGGGATCCTCTTTATTCCTTACTCTTCCCTNAGTTCCTGCTTTAGCTTGAACAAGGCTGTTGCTTTTCCCCTGAACCCTGAAATTAGCAGCTCTCTGCAGCTGAGACTTTTCAGGGTGTAGGCAAGGGAATGTAGTTTAGAGTATCTTCCCAGGAAAAGGGATCCTCTTTATTCCTTACTCTTCCCTATTGGTTCTCAAGCTATCCCAGCAGGACAAGATCAAAGAAAGAGGCAGGTGACTCCAGATTGGTAGGTAGTGGGTTTAATATGTAAGGGTATTTACATATGAGGCTCAGCTTGGGCTTCTCGCGCAACCCATCTGAATGGTACAACCTTTATGTAGAGGGCTTAGCGGAGTTCAGTCACATGTAGCAGCCAGATGGTCTCCAGAACACCTTATTCTCCCAAGGCTGCATCCATGAAAATGGCTTCTACTGTGGAAATGGTGGGCAGGACGTACAGTCCCTGGACAGAAGGAGGCTAGATACCTCTGAATGCCCAGGTCCGGCTCTCAGGTCACACAACAATCACTTCTTATCAATGACCTCCTCCAACACTGTCGTCTCTCGTGATCCGACTTCCAGGCTATGGGACTTTAATAAATCAATGTTTGGATCCTGATGCTCTTGATGGAAAAAAACTCTTCCTTATTTTGGGAATTATCTTGATCTGTGTTTTCTCTTGTATGTGCCTCTATCGCTGCTATGGCATCTGCCTCCAGTGCAGCCAGACCGCCATCAAATTAGCTGCCTCCAGGCTACTGAAACCACCTGCTGGTAACTCAGAGCACATTGTGGAGGCAGGATGAGTATAGCACTGTATGAGCAAGTCATGAAGGTGGACCACTGGAGGAGGTCATAGAGAGGTCATGACCGCCCATTGACCCCAGCAGAGGCTCCTCACTCCCTCCTTTGACCTTGGAATTATGTTCTGTCCACAGAGCCACCAGGGAAGTCTGCCTACAATGCGGGAGACCTGGGTTTGATCTCTGGGTCAGGAAGATCCTCTGGAGAAGGAAATGGCAGTACTCTCCAGTACTCCAGCCTGGAAAATCCCATGGACAGAGGAGCCTAATAATCTACAGTCCATGGGGTCACAAAGAGTCGGACACGACTGAGCAACTTAACTAACCTAACCTAACCACAGAGCCCACAGTACCGTGCTATTTCACGGAGAAGCCTCGAGAGAGTAGTAAGCTTTCGACACCATATGAACAGTATAAGAGACTGAGCCCAGTTAAGGCTTCAGTGTAAATTTTAAAGATTCTGATGAGGTGGGGGTGCAGATCTATTGGCCGTCCTGTGGCCACCTAAGACAAGCCTGCAATGAAGTTTCCTTGCTTCCTAAACCTGCCACCACCAACTGGGAGTGACCCGCCTCCTTCTCCAGTGCCTCCCTGCCCTCTGTGTCCAGAGACCAGTTTCAGATTTCACCCAGAGAACTTCGGAGGTTTTGAACCGACATTTCCACTGCCTCACACTCAAGTGGAAAACATGACCATACCGAAGAATAAAGGAGGGAAAAAAAAGGTAAGCTTGAGCAAATTTCCTCTTTGGGAAAGAGTTTGAAAAACAGGATCAGACGGCAAGCTTCACAGCTTGAACACTGAGAAATGTTTAGCACAGTCCTTCCACCAACCCCAATATGTATAAAGGAGTATCAGTAATGTTCTAATTTCTCGAGTTGATTAATCTTTATCTCTTAACAGGGAAATATGAAATATGAAAATTTTCTTGATGAATTTTAGACAACACAATTTTATGCTTGTCGTAGGGTAGACCTTCCTATTAAAAGGTCCACTGTAGGAGATTGGGACTTAAGAGAATAGTTAACACTAGTTCTATGGCTACCATCTCAAAATAAAGGATTTCTAGTAGTTTTGACAGGTAATCCAGAAAACTGAATTTCTCAATTAAACTTAAATTATCAATTAAAGGGGTATTGAAGGATGTGATCATGTTGGATATTGCAAGAGATGCAAAGATGAGTTAAGCTGTGATCCTTTCTTCAAGGGGTAAATTGTCTGTTTGGAAGTTTTTGTTGTGGGGATTTTCAGTGAGGACGGCTATGCGAAAGGTTTTTAAAAGTCAAAAATAACTGTAGGACATGGAAAAATATAAGTTCTAAAGGAAATAGCACATGAGAGTTCAGAGGAAAGAGCAAAAGTAACAGGTTGGAGGGAGTAAGAAAATATGCTATAAATNCTCGTGTACACCTGTGGTGGATTCATGTCGATGTATGGCAAAGCCAATAGAGTATTGTAAAGTAAAATAAAGTAAAAAAAAAAAAAGTTTCAACAAACAAAAGTCCAGGACTAAATGGTTTTACTGGTGAATTCTACTAAACATCAAAAGAAAAATTAATAACAATCCTTCTTAAACTTTTCAAAATAATAGAAAAGGAAGGAGCCTTCCAAACTCATTTTATGTGATCAGCATTACCCTGGTACTAACCAAAAACTTCACAAAAAAACACAACAAAATTACAGACCAATATTCCTGATGAAGGAAGAACAAAGGTTTGTCTAGTCAATGCTATGGTTTTTCTAGTAGTCATGTATCGATGTGAGAGTTGGATTACAGAGACAGCTGAGCACTGAAGAATGCATGCTTTTGAACTATGGTGTTGGAGAAGACTCTTGAGAGTCTCTTGGACTGCAAGGAGATCAAACTGGTCCATCCTAAAGGAAATCAGTCCTGAATATTCATTGGAACTACTGATGCTGAAGCTGAAATTCCAATACTTTGGCCACCTGATGCTAAGAGCTGACTCATTAGAAAAGAGTACGTGTCTTTTAATTTCATGGCTGCAATCACCATCTTCAGTGTTCAGTTTTAGCTTTTTCAGTATTACTGGTCGGGGTATAGACTTGGATCACTGTGATATTGAATGGTTTGCCTTGGAAATGAACAGAGATCATTCTGTCATCTTAGGGATTGCACCCAAGTACTACATTTCAGACTCTTTTGTTGACTATGATGGCTATTCCATTTCTTCTAAAGGATTCTTGCCCACAGTAGTAGATACAATGGTCATCTGAGTTAAACTCACCCATTCCAGTCCATTTTAGTTCTCTGATGCCTAAAATGTCGATGTTCACTCTTGCCATCTCCTGTTTGACCATTTCCAATTTGCTTTGACTTGTGGACCTAACATTCCAGGTTCCTATGCAATATTGCTCTGTACAGCATTGGACTTTACTTCCATCACCAGTCACATCCACAACTGGGTATTCTTTTTGCTTTGGCTCTGTGTCTTCGTTCTTTCTGGAGTTATTTCTCCACTTATCTCCAGTAGCATATTGGGCACCTACCGACCTGGGGAGTTCCTCTTTCAGTGGCCTATCTTTTTGTTTTTTTCCTGCTGTTCATGGGGTTCTCAAGGCAAGAATATTGAAGTGGTTTCCCACTCCCTTCTCCAGTGGACCACATTCTGTCAGACCTCTCCACCATGATCCATCCATCTTGGGTGGCCCTACATGGCATGACTCATAGTTTCATTGAGTCAAACAAGGCTGTGGTCCATGTGATCAGATTGGTTAGTTCCCTGTGATTGTAGTTTTCACTCTGTCTGCCCTCTCATGAAAAAGAGTAAGAGGCTTATGGAAGCTTCCTGATGGGAGAGATTGACTGAGGGGGATACTGGGTCTTGTTCTGACAGGCAGGGCTGTGTTCAGTAAATCTTTAATCCAATCTTCTGTTCCTGGTTATGGCTGTGTTCCCTCCTTGTTATTTACCTGGGGCCAGGCAATGGCATCCCACTTCAGTACTCTTGCCTGGAAAATCCCATGGACAGAGGAGCCTGGTGGGCTGCAGTTCATGTGGTCGCGAAGAGTCGGACACGACTGAGCAACTTCACTTCCACTTTTCACTTTCATGCATTGGAGAAGGAAATGGCAACCCACTGCAGTGTTCTTGCCTGGAGAATCCCAGGGACAGGGGAGCCTGGTGGGCTGCCATCTATGGGGTGGCACAGAGTCAGACACAACTGAAGCGACTTAGCAGCAGCAGCAACAAACTATGGTGATCAGAAAAGTTTAGAAAAGTTTCCCATGTATGTCAGTCAGTAAAGCATCTGCCTGCAATGCGGGAGACCTGGATTCAGTTCCAGGGTTGGGAAGTTCCCCTGGAGAAGGAAATGGCAATCCACTCCAGTATTCTTGCCTGGAGAATCCTATGGACATAGAAAACTGGCAGCTTACAGTTCATGGGATCGCAATAGCTGGACATGACTTAGGGCATCTTTCTTTCTTAACTATGGTGGAGTTAAAATGTCCCATGCATGCATTGCTACACTCAGTGCCCCCAGCGCTGTAGCAGGCCACCTCCAACCCACGCCTCCACCAGAGACTCCTGGACACTTACAGGCAAGTCTGGGTCAGTCTCCTGTGGGGTCACTGCTCCTTTCTCCTGGGTCCTGGTATGCACAAGGTTCTGTGTGTGCCATCCAAGTCTGTTTCCCAGTCCTGTGTAAGTTCTGGTGGCTCTATGGTGGTGTTAATGGCGACCTCCTCCAGGAGGGCTTCTGCCATACCCAGGTCTGCTGCACCCAGAGCCCCTGCCCCTGCAGCAGTCCATTGCTGACCTGTACCTCCACAGGAGACATTCAAACACAATTCTGTCTCATTCTCTGTGGGGTCTCTGGGTCCTGGTGCACACAAGATTTGTTTAAGCCCTCTGAGCATTTCTGGTGGGTATGGGGTTTGATTCTAAATATGATTTCACCCTGTGTTCAGGGGCAAGAACATAAGTTGCACAGAATTTAAACAATCAGGAAAGTACCCTGAGGAGATAACCACCTACAGGCCTGCCCATACTGAAATAGAGTGTTTTACCACACAAGGGTGAGTGCTTGGTTAAGGGGCAAGAGGGGGTCTAAAACCCAACTCTGTGATCTGCACACCAAGGTTTGCACTCTGATACAGGCTGCTTTGTCCAGGGCAAGGCATGCCTTTTAAATTCACACAGATATGGCATATGGGCTGGGAGCAGTCATGGCCTCCTACCCCTTAGTGACCTGTTTAGTAAATATAAGGGGTAAATCACAGAGAAATGAGAAAAATCAAGGTTACTTCCTGCAAAGAGAAACCATAGAAAATGCTTTTCATACAAACATTTTGAGTCATAAATAAGGAATTGAGTCAAATGAGGACCAAACCAGCATGAAAATAAGAATCCATAAGCTTTAAGATGGACCAGTCCCCCCATAAAGCAGAACTCCTCTCCATGACATCTTTAAATCCCTGTTCATACAAACTGACTTGGACACAGCCCATGTTGGGCAGCTCTGTGGAGAAGGGGACCTAATTTCACGTTTCTGACCACTGCCCCTTCCCCAGAATGTCAGCTCCTGGAACCTTGTCTATATGATTCACTTCAAAATCTATGGCTGGCACAGGGTAGGAACTCAAGAAACATTCATCAGCCAACCAGGCACTTGCCTCTTTCTGAAACAGCCTGTGATCTTCCCAAATAGCTCTAAGCATTAGTACTGGTAAGATCTTAAAGTATGAAAATCATATTGTGGTTGCTTTTTTTTTTTTAAGAATCCTCATCTCTTAGAGATATATACTGAAATATGTATTATTTGCAGATAATAGTGATTGTTTCAAAATGATTCAGGAGAGGATTGGCTAGGGATCTAGATGAAGCAAGATTTGCCATGAGTTGAAAACTGCTGAAGCTTGGGGATGGGGATGTCAGAGTTCATTACACTATTTTCTCATGTATATGCTTGATAAAAAGATCCATAAAAGAAAGTACTCTTCATTCAGTGGTGAAATGATAGATAAGTTTTCTGCCCACATGGAACTTACATACAGATGGAGTCAGAAGATAGATAGGTACATACAGTAACTACACCTTACGACTAATGCTATGACTGATAAATGTGGATACCAGGAGAGAAAATAAGTGACAAGAGGTAGGTATTAATTTTGAGTGAATAGTCAAGGAAAGCGTGCATGTGGAGAAAACACTGAAGCTGAGTTCAGAAGAATGGGAAGGAGCTAACTATATAAAAGGTAAAGAAAGAAACTTCCAGGCAAAGAAAACAGAAAGTACAAACATCCTGTGGCAGAAAAGAGCCTGGTATGCTGCTGGCATTCTTAGAAAGGTAAGAATGCCTAAAACCAAGCTTGGTAGGAAAGAATGCCATGAGATTTGATTGGAGTCACCAACGGGGGCCAGATCTTGTGAGGCCTTATGTGCCATGATTGGGATGGGGCTTTATTCAAATTTTCAGAAAATTCTTATTCATATCTAGCTCAAAACTACATCCCTGTAATGTATGGCCATGTGACTTACTTTGATTGATAGAACATGAGTAGGAGGGGTGTATATCATCTTGGGTGTAAAAGCTTTAAGGGCAAGGGCATGTTTTGCCATATTCTCTTCTCCATCTGCTCCATGACTTTCAGTGCTCTACATGGTGATTGCCCCTTCAACCTAGGTCCAATGATGACAAGAAACAGAGCCTCAATTGATCCCTGAGGGATTCATAGCATAAGTAAGAAATAAAGTTTTGTTATTTTAAACCACTGACACTTGAGGGATGTTTGTTCTTATAGTATAACTTGTCCTATCCTGATTAATACATTGGATTAACTAAAGCTTATCAAGACTTTTTAACCACAGCACTCTTCTGAGCCTTTAACCAACTAAAAAATATTGTAACTCTCCAAGACAGCATGCAGTATTTTCCAAACGAATATGACCACAAAACTTTTTCAGAGAGAATTTTGTGAGACCCTCAAGGAAATGCTAAGGTTGAGTCTGAGGATATTTTTTCATCCCTGTTGGCTACCTCTGAACTTTTGATTAACAAAAGTTCCTCAGAATTTTAATGCAAACAGCTGTTAGGCCAAGTCTCCTGCATTCTCTATTTTTATAAATGATTGTTTTAGACCTAAAAGCAGACTTTTCCACTCATTCCTGTTAAATATTTTAGTTCAATGTTTCAATGTGTTGGCATCTAAATGCTGCCATTTTTCCTGGCCATCTTCTCACTTGAAGGCTCTAATCTGGGGAGGGCTGGTTGCCTCCAAAGGGACATTCAGAGGGGTCTCCATACAATCAGGCCTCTTGATCTTTTGTTTTATTCAGCAGTAATGATTTGATTTGGCCTTGGGATTTTTTTTTCAAATCTAGATCAGGCATTCCCTTGATGCTCTTATTCAACTAATCTCCAAATGCCTTCTCCAGCCCAATCCTCCCTGCCAGCTCCTGACTGCTGCCCACAGGCTAATCATTCTCCCTTCTTTGATTGGGATCTTCTCCTGGAATCTACAGTGCTCATATCTGCCCAATCCCACACCCCACTTTCCAGGAAAGACACTTTCAGCAAAGCCTTTATCACTCAGGGCTTTTGGTAGACAATTCACTAGTGCCAGCCTTTGGTTAACGCTAACCATCATCCGGTGGTATAGTTACAGCTTCCCAGCTGGTATCTGTATGTTAAACCTATATCCCTCAGGATCCCTCACAGTCTCAGGTCAGGTGCAGAACTGATATGCATGCCTTCTACATTTTAAGCCAAAATATTAAAGCAGAGAAAGCCCCAGTGTTCAGTCCCTTGGCCTCACACTAGTGACTTCCTTGGGAGTTACTATTTCTTGGGCTGTCTTATAACAAGAATTTGTTTTACCTAGTATGGAATTTTTATTCAAGATTTTGATTGAAAAATTCAATTAGAGAGTTTTTAAATTTTTTTCTTAGATAATTTTTATTTATTTAAAAAAATTTTGTTGGAGTATAGTTGTTTGACAATGTTGTGTTAGTTTCAGGTGTCCAGCAAGTGAGTCAGTTTATATATATATATATATATATATACCTCCACTCCTTTTTAGATTCATTTCTCATATAGGTCATTACAGAGTATTGAGCAGAGTTTCCTTGAGCTATATAGTAGGTTTTTGTTGGTTATCTATTTTATATATAGTAGTGTGGTCATGCATGGATGTGAGAGTTGGACTGTGAAGAAGGCTGAGCACCAAAGAATTGATGCTTTTGAACTGTGGTGTTGGAGAAGACTCTTGAGAGTCCCTTGGACTGCAAGGAGATCCAACCAGTCCATTCTGAAGGAGATCAACCCTGGGATTTCTTTGGAAGGAATGATGCTGAAGCTGAGACTCCAGTACTTTGACCAACTCATGCGAAGAGTTGACTCACTGGAAAAGACTCTGATGCTGGGAGGGATTGGAGGCAGGAGGAGAAGGGGACGACCGAGGATGAGATGGCTGGATGGCATCACGGACTCGATGGGCGCGAGTCTGAGTGAACTCCGAGAGATGGTGATGGACAGGGAGGCCTGGCATGCTGCGATTCATGGGGTCGCAAAGAGTCGGACACGACTGAGCAACTGAACTGAATTGAACTGAGTGTGTATATGTCAATCCCAAATCTCCCAGTTTGTCTCTCCCCCTCAAGAGATCTTTTAAAATATACAAAAACATGAAATCCTAATGTTTCAGTCTTTCAAAAATTTGCTCTAACATTTATTATCCATCCCTATCCTTGAATATATAAATAGCTAAAATATTAGAATCATTTCATTTTTCTTTATGATTTATAACTTTCTCCCTCAGGGGAAAAATCAAAGAAACTGATACAGAAGGATGAGCTAACAAGTCATTCAAAACATACTGACTGAAAAAATGAGTAAAGAACTATGATCTTCAGGAAAATATTTAAAGTGAGATTTGAGTGAATCCTCAGCTTTAAACACTAAAGGCTTTAAGGAAGTAGGAAAAGGACCATTTTGAGATCTGACAATGCGGGGACTACAGTTAGGACCAAACACAATAGCAGGTATATTACCTTGGAATTCAGAAGGGAAGAAATAAGATGATTATCATATAGGATTGCTGAAAAGCAAGAGTGAATGAAAGGGGAGGCAAATAGTGCTTCCTAAATATTTGATTCCTAAGGAAATGCACTAGGAAGGGAGAGAGAGGCTGACAGACTATTAATACATTCAGTAAATATGGAAAGGCAGCTCTTGATTGCTTTATATTGCCAATCGTGTTTAATAGGGCTTTATAATATGATCTCAGTGAGGTTATTTTCAGCTGAGTTGGAAAATGCTAATACCTGTCAGAATTCTAAAAGATGAATAAAAATTTGCTAGCCTGTTGGGAGAGATTGCTACTGAATTTGATGCTGAAAATCATGTTAAAGTCCACTGGGACAGTCAGAGAAGACAGAATTTTGCAACAGAAAGGCATCAAGGGATGCCTTTAATTCCTCTACAGCACTTCAGTGTCCATAATACAGTCCTGCCACTTGTCTCACTTGCCAGGATGACTTTACATAGATTGCACAGGAGAAGCTAAAGATTATGGAAATGTCAAATTCTTGACTAGGAAGTTACATTCCTATTCAGTTCAGTTCAGTTCAGTTGCTCAGTCGTGTCCAGCTCTTTGCAACCCCATGGACTGCAGCATGCCAGGCCTTCCTGTCCACCAACTCCCAGAGTTTACCCAAACTCATGTCCATTGAGTCGGTGATGCCATCCAACCATTTCATCCTCTGTCGTCCNGGAGGAAAAGGGGACGACCGAGGATGAGATGGCTGGATGGCATCACTGACTTGATGGACATGAGTCTGAGCGAACTCTGGGAGCTGGTAATGGACAAGGAAACCTGGCATGCTGCAGTCCATGGGGTCACAAAGAGTCAGACACAACTGAGTGAATGAACTGAACTGAACTGAACTGATCATGACAGATGTGCATTATCTCACTGTGATTTTTGACTTGCATTTCCCTGATGATTTGCTATATTGAGCATCTGTGCCTGTTAGCCATCTGTATGTCTTTTTTGGAAAAGTATCTGTTCAGGTCCTCTACTCATTTTTAATCAAGTTCTTTGTTTTGTTGACATTGAGTTGTGCACATTCTTTAGGTATTTCTGATGTCAACCCCTTATATGTCATTCGCAACTACCTTCTCCCCTTCAATAGGCTGCCTTTTCACCATCTTGATGGTTTCCTTAGCTGTGCAAAAACTTTTTCATTTGTAGTCTCATTTGCTTTTGTTGTCCTTGCCTGAGGAGACAAATTCAAAAAAAAATTTCTAAGACCAATGTCAAAGAGATTACAACCGTTTTCCTCTGGAAGATTTATGGTTTTAGGACTTACATTTAAGTCTTTAATTCATTTTAGTTTATTTTTGCATATGCTGTAAGAAAGTGGTCTAGTTTGTTTCTTTTGGAGGTAGCTGCCCAGTTTTCTTAACACCATTTATTGAAAAGACTGTCTTGTCCTCATTTGTATATTCTTGATTCTTTTGTCATAAATTAATTGATCATATAAGTGTGGGTTTATTTCTGGGCCCTATTCTGCTCGATTGACATATGTCTGTTTGTTGTGCCAGTACCATACTTTTTTGATTACTGTAACTTTTTACTATCAAGTCTGTGAATGTGATGCTTCAGATTTGTTCATGTTTCTCAAAATTGCTTTTGCTACTTAGAGTCTTTATGGTTCCATATAAATTTTAGGATTTGTTCCAGTCCTATGAAAAATGCCATTAGAATTTTGAAATTACTGCATTGAACCCATAAATTGCTTTGAGTACTAGAAACATTTTAATGATACTGATTCTTCTAATCCATGAGTATGGTATATCATTCCATACATGTGTGTCATCTTCAGTTTCTTTCACTAATGTCTTGTAATTTTCAGAGTACAGATATGAAAATGTAACCTTCTTGTTAAACTTATTCCAAGATATTTTGTTCTTCTTGATGTGATTGTAAATGGGATTGTTTTCTTTATTTCTCTAACTCTTCATTATTAGTGTATAAAAGTAAAATAGATTCCTATATATTAATTTTGTATCCTGCAACTTTACTGAATCTTTATGAATTCTGATAGTGTTTTGGTGGAATCTGTAGATTTCCTATATGCAGTATCATGCATCTATAAATACTGACAACTTCGCTTCTTTTTTCCAACATGGAAGTCTTTTCTTTTCTTTTTTTGTCTGATTTTTGGGGCCAGGCCTTCCAGTACTGTGTTAAATAAAAGTGGAAAGAATGGACATCCTTGCTTTGTTCCTGATATTACAGGAAAAGATTTCAGATTTTCACCATTGAGTATGATGCTAGCTGTGAATTTTTCATATATAGTCTTTATTATGTTGAGGTATTTTTCCCTCTATGCCCAATTTCTGGAGAGTTTTTATTGTATATTGTTGTTGAATTTTGTCAAATGTTTCTATGTATCTATTGAGATGATTGTATGACTTATATCCTTTTTTGTGTTAATGGGACGTATCATGTTGATTGATTTTCAGATGGTAAGCCATCACTGCATAGCTGAAATGAATCTGACTTGATCATAGTGTATGTTAATGTGTTGCTGAATTTGGTTCACTAATACTTTGTTGAGGTTTTTTATGCCTATATTTATCAGAAATATCAGCCTGTAATTTTCTTTTTCTGTGGTGTCTTAACTGGTTTTGGTGTCGGTGTCATAATGGCTTTGTAAAATGAATTTGAAAGTGTTTCTTCCTCTTCAATTTTGGGGCGATAATTTGAGTAGAATGAGTTTTAACCCTTACGTAAATGCTTGGTAGAAATCACCTGTAAAGCAATTTGGTCCCAGACTTTTATTTGTTGGGAGGGTTTTGATTACTGGTTCAATTCTGTTGTTAGTAATCAGACTATTCAAATTTTCTTTCTATTTCTCCATGATTCTGTCTTAGAAGAGTCTATGTTTCTAGAAATGTATCTATTTCTTCTAAGCTGTCTAATCTGTCGGCATATAATTGTTCATAGCATTTTCTTATGATCCTTTGTATTTCTGTGGTGACAGTTGTAATTTCTCCTCTTTTATATCTGGTTTTATTTATTGGGGCACTCTTTTCTTCTTCATGAGTCTGGCGAAAGGTTTGTCAGTTTTGTTTATCTTTTCAAAGGACAAGTTCTTAGCTTTATTGAACTTTTTTTAGTCTCTGTTTCATCTATTTTCACTTTGATCTTTCTTATTTCCTTTCTCCCAGTAACCTTGGAGTAGCTTGTTCTTCTTTTTCTGTATATCTAACCTGTTGCTGCTTTCCTCAAGCATATTTTTTATTTAAGCTATTGTATTCTTCAGTTCTATTGGTTATTTCCTATATTTTTGTCGAAGTTCTTAAGAGCAAAAGCATTTCACCACACCAAGTAAAATGGGAAAAATAATTAGAAGTATATTTACAGTTAGCCCTGTGTATCTAATAATATCCAACCAGTTTCTGAATTCTTAATCTAGGAAGAAAACTCAGGAGCAGTCTCAACTTTCTTGAGTGTAATATCATGAGCTGCCATCTGTATGTGAGATACCCAGTAAATAACAACATGAATTGCAGTGGCCTGAAGTGGGTTGAAGACCATCTGTTGCTAACTTAATTATACAATCTTGGACAAGTCAGTTAGACTGTCTAAATGTCTGATTCTTCTTCTATGAAGTGGTCAAAGTAATAGTACTGCCCTCTCCTGTTTGTTGTGAATGTTAAATGAGATAAAACAGGTGTAATACTTAATATGGTTCCTGGCACACTGAAAGTGAGAGTGAAGTCACTCAGTCATGTCCGACTCTTTGTGACACATTGAGTGCAGGCTACCAGGCTCCTCTGTCCATGGGATTTTCCAGGCAAGAGTACTGGAGAGGGTGGCCATTTCCTTCTCCAGGGAATCTTCCCAACCCAGGGATTGAACCCAGGTCTCCTGCATTGCAGACAGACGCTTTACCATCTGAGCCAGCAGGGAAGTCCTGGCACATTAAGTATACTCAGTAAATCCTAGGAATTTTTATCTTAATCCTAGCCCACTAACACTCTAGTAGTAACTCTTAGAGAAGCACTGGAAGGCCTAGAGAGACACTAAGTCAGCAAATGGACGGGTAACCAGTAAACTTTACCTCCTTAACACTTTTGTCCTGATAGTGGTTAAAATACTACAAGGTTAATTTGAGAAACTTCCCTGATTCTGTCCCCTGAGATTTGCTACTTTTGGGTAAAGAAGCATTATTTTTGTCAATATATATGAAAACCATCTTCTAGGGAGGAGAGTTTTCTCCAGATACTTCCCTCTATGTCTGTTACTGTCCATGATTGTTTACAAACATTTGTCAAGCACCTCCTATATTCCAGTCTCTGAGCAAAGCAGGTGGTAGACCAACGAAAAACCTATGCCAAGCGCCAGGGCTCTATTTTCTCTACGTATTTATGTCACTGAGTCTTCACCAATGTCCCTAAAGCACATACTATTGTTATCCTAATTTTATGGAATAGGAAACTGAGAAACAAAGAGGGTAAGTAATGTTTTGAGGTCACAGAGCTAACTATCAGTGACTTAGTACTTGTCCTCATGATGCACACAGCCTACAAAGCAGAATGTTTTCGGTAGAAGGTTTTTAAGCTCTATTAAAAGTAATATCGGTCAAAAGCTGGCAAGCATCCAGGCAATCAGAAATTAACTTGACACTCAATTTTTATCTAAACATTTGGAGTCATGTATCCACAGCCTGTCTCTGTCATTCTTGGTGTCTCATCATTCGTCTACATAAAAGATATAATCACTCTTGGTGCAGGTAATTGTAATGGCCTTTTAGTGAATTAAACTGGAATTATTTTGAAGTGCTATTAGAAATACTAATATGACTCTGTTCTAAAAGAAAAAAAAAAAAGCCATGAAGTGTGTTAATTACAAGTATCAGTAGGTTAACTGACAATTTTGTTAGAAGTGGTGTTAAGAAAGCTGGGATACTGTGTATTAACAAAACACTAGCATAGCCGAACTTTGTTAAGAATGACTAAAACATAACATGTAAGAAAATATTTAGCTAATATAAAAACTTAAAATTAAGTGCCAGGCCTTGGTACTTATGATTCAGAATGTTACTAATTAATTTGCAATCTTGTTAAAGTTATTATTTCACTGAGCATGTGTGTGGCATGATTTCCACATTGTGAATTTGATCACTGTTGTTATATTGGGTGGGTCCAAGGCGACTACATCTGTCTTTGGACTCTAAAATGCTGGGTGTACATTTTTAAGAGGTAATATCAACATTACTTTAAAGGAGACCTTTCTCAAGAAACCACAGTCATACATGAAGGAAATGTTGTTAGGAGCCTCTTCTTCAAGCTGCTGCTGCTGCTAAGTCGCTTCAGTCGTGTCCGACTCTGTGCGATCCCACAGA
>SJYV01040222.1:117994-148735 GCA_006410875.1 Neotragus pygmaeus
AGGAGAAGGGGATGACCGAGGATGAGATGGCTGGATGGCATCACCGACTCAATGGACGTGAGTCTGAGTGAACTCCGGGAGTTGGTGATGGACAGGGAAACCTGGCGTGCTATGATTCATGGGGTCTCAAAGAGTCAAACACGACTGAGCCACTGAATTGAACTGAAGTGATGCTCTGATAAAAATCCATTTTAAAAATAAGAATTTATTTTTGTCATATCTCAAATATCTAGAAAAGTGCTCATGGTTTGTGGTCAATACATAATTGGTAGATGAATATATGAAACTAGAAAATGTAAGACACAGACTTCGCCCTTACAAGGAGGCAGCATGGAGTAGAAGAGGACACCAGACAGGAAGTCCAGAGACCAGGTTTTCCCCTGTGCTTGGCCAGGACTTACTTGTCAACCTCAAGCAGAGGACCACAAGTTCCTCATGTGTAAAGCAGTGGGACTATCACTAAGATCTTTTTACTTTAAAATTCTGTCATTCTATGTCCATCTTCAGACTTCCCAGGTGGCACTAATGGTAATGAACCACCTGTCAGTGCAGGTAGATATAAGAGACCCAGGTTCAATCTCTGGGTTGGGAAGATCCCCTGGAGAAGGACATGGCAACCCACTCCAGTATTCTTGTCTGGAGAATGTCATGGACAGAGAAGCCTGGTGGGGTACAGCCCAGAGAGTCGCAAAGAATCAGACATACAGAAATGTATTCTCTCCCAGTTCTGGAGGCCCCAAGTCTGAAATCAAGGCACCTGCAGGATCACACTCCCTCCAGTGGTTCAGGAGAGATTTCAGTCCTTGCCTCTAAGCAGCTTCTGGAAGCTGTCCACATTCCTCGACTTTGCCTCTGCATTCATATTCCCTTCTCTTCTGTGTATGTGTCACCTATGTGTCTCTTACACATAGAATTGAGCACCCACCCCCATGTTCAAGGATCACCTCCCCATCTCAAGGTCCTTGATCACTTCTGCAAAAGCCCATTTTCCAAAAAATTTCACATCCACAGGCTCCAGGGTTTAGGGAGTGAACATCTTTCACGGGTGCCACTGTTCAGTCCACTACAAGCACAGAATAAGGAAACAACACAATCATGGCCATTTTCCATACACTGTGCATGTGTGGTGAGTTGTTTCAGTCATGCCCGACTCTGCGATCCTATGGACGATAGCCCACCAGGTTTCTCTGTCCATGGGATTTCTCCAAACAAGAATACTGGAGTGGGTTGCCATGCCCTTCTCCAGGGGATCTTCCCAACCCAGGGATTGAACCCATGTCTCTTACGTCTCCTGCATGGGCAGGTAGATTCTTTACCACTAGCACCACCTTGGAATTCTCTGGCCCTAAAGTCTGATGCAAGGAAATGCATGATCTTTTGTTGTTCTATAACTTTACGCTCTCTGTTCTGAATTCCCCATTCCTCTGAGCAGTGGACTCCAGAGTTCAGGGAGTGCAGGATTTCTGTCCTTGGAGCACTGTCCGTCTGTGTGAGCATCAGCTGAGACGGCCTCAGTCCGCTGTAGTCTTGGTCAGTAGTCTGCACAGGTCACTGTCACACACTCCCCAACAATATCATCCTTTCCCTTCTCAGGCCTGTGACCTTGCTGCTTCAGTATCCTGCAGGGTACCTAGGACTTTACCTCTCTGGCTCAGACCTCTTCTGCCTCACTGTGCATGGAGTTACAGAAACTGACCAGGAAAGTCTTCCCCACAGATGAAATTTAAATAATTTTTTTTCTACATGGATATCAATGGAATGTATTGTCTCACTGTTATTGGAAATAAGCCTGGATGGTCATCTCATAGAATATTGCAAAGAGATTCTGGTGAAAAAGAACAAAGAAATTCACCAAAACTCATAGGACTTTCCCCTTTACAGGATTTTAGAAGAAGTTCTCATGTCTTTTAATTGTATAAATGAAAAAAACTGAGTCCACGAAGATTTTTGAAACTACTTTCACCATATTGTACTGTAACATAGTGGCCTCACCCACTGTGCCCCCAGGGATAAGGGTGAATCCTCAGTAAAGGCTCGTGCAGTTCCTGCTGTCTGGCAAGGTGTGGACTCTGCCTCTGACCCATGGCTAGATCAAGCCAGTCCTAATCTNCACGAAGATTTTTGAAACTACTTTCACCATATTGTACTGTAACATAGTGGCCTCACCCACTGTGCCCCCAGGGATAAGGGTGAATCCTCAGTAAAGGCTCGTGCAGTTCCTGCTGTCTGGCAAGGTGTGGACTCTGCCTCTGGCCCATGGCTAGATCAAGCCAGTCCTAATCTCATCAATTCTAAAGCGAATTTCCTGAAAGTAGGCATCAACTGGATGTCTCCTAACTCCCCTGAAGAAAATTCATTAAATGTTAATTGTATCCGTATCTCTAAATGCACACAGTAGTCTTGACACCCCACCCAGCACCCTTGTCTTCTGACTGCTGGGCCCTGAGTCCTCCTCTTAGAACAGGGGGTCCCTCTGCAAGGCCCAGGGCCAGGTGTGGGGGTGACTCGCCTAGGAAGTGGATGTGGGACAAAATTGTGAGCCAGGCAGGATCAAGAAGAGGTGATGGCACCTCAGGGCCTGTGGTCAGGGAAAGCAGAGTGTGTCAAGGTTTCTACACACATCTAGAAGTGTATTCTAAACAGCAAGGCTCATTGGAGGGAAACCACAATTTTGAGGAGTAGGCAGGAGAAAATGCTGGTCTTCCCTTTCCATTTTTTTCTCCCAGCCACCCACCCCCTCTTATCTTCCTAACCTGCCTCCCTCTTTCCAAGTATCACCCCAGATAGAAAATCATCTCCTCTTCTCCCTCTATTTCTCCTTTTTTCCTCATTTTTTCCTCTCTCTTTCCTTTCACTCTTCATCAAAAGACCATGATATACAGTTTTAATTAAATTTTTGTGTGTTAGATCAAATTCTGTTTTCTTCTTCTAAGGAAGAATGAAGCCATTTAAAATTTTTATTTTTTTTCCCCTTAGCAAAAAAGGCTCAAAATTTGTTGTAAATTGTTCTTTACGCTCCATTGCCTAAGATTATCTGTACCCTACAGGACAAAGAGTTTCAAAGATAACTAGATTCCACATGAGACCTTTAAGTATTACTTTTGAAAGTTCTGTCCTCAGGAAGAGTTCAGTTCTTTCTCTCTTGAATTCAGAGACAAATTATACAGTTTGAGTCTATGAAGAAAGTTAATATCCTTGTGATCTGGGGAAGATAGAGGCTCTCTATACCAGGTAAAGAGATGCACACTGCCCGGCCCTGCCCTTAGAAGGGGTATGCTACCTTTATGAGATAAAGGGTTTGCCCAGATTGAGGCAATTGCCTCTATCTTTGGTCTTCCCTCTGACAGAATGTGGTCCACTGGAGAAAGGAATGGCAAACCACTTCAGTATTCTTGGCTTGAGAACCTCATGAACAGTAGGAAAAGGCAAAATGATAGGATACTGAAAGAGGAACTCCCCAGGTCATTAGGTGCCCAATATGTTACCGGAGATCAGTGGAGAAATAACTTCAAAAGAATGAAGGAATGGAGTCAAAGCAAAAACAATACCCAGCTGTGGATGTGACTGGTGATAGAAGCAAGATCCAATGCTGTAAAGAGCAATATTGCATAGGAACCTGGAATGTCAGGTCCATGAATCAAGGCAAACTGGAAGTGGTCAAACAAGAGATGGCAAGCGTGAACGTCAACATTCTAAGAATCAGTGAACTAAAATGGACTGAAATGGATGAATTTAACTCAGATGACCATTATATCTACTATTGAGGGCAGGAATCCCTCAGAAGAAATGGAGTTGCCATCATGGTCAACAAAAGAGTCCAAAATGCAGTGCTTGGATGCATTCTCAAAAATGACAGAATGATCTCTGTTCATCTCCAAGGCAAACCATTCAATATCATAGCAATCCAAGTCTATGTCCCAACCAGTAACACTAAAGAAGCTGAAGTTGAATGATTCTATGAAGACCTACAAGACCTTTTAGAACTAACACCTACAAANACTGGAGTGGGTTGCTGTTTCCTTCTCCAGGGGATCTTCTCAACCCAAGGATCAAACCCAGGTGTCTGACATTGCAGGCAGATTCTTTACCATCTGAGCCACCAGAGAAGCCTCTCAGAAATCATAACCTCGTCCAAAACTAACATGTCTTCAAAGCTTCACATATTAAGCACTACACTATGCAGTAATTATTGTACACACTTAGGTAGTCCACTTTACTCATTAATCCTCATGTGTGTTCATGCTCAGTCACTCAGTTTTGTCCGACTCCTTGTGACCCTATCGCCTGCCAGGCTCCTCTGTCCATGAGATTTCCCAGGCAAGCATATTCGAGCAGGTTGCCATTTCTTCCTCCAGGGGATCTTCTTGACCCAGGGACCGAACCTGCATTTCCTGCTTTGCAGGCAGATTCTTTAGCACTGAGCCAACTAGAAAGCCCTGACTATCATATGTATAGGTTAAGTACCATTATTACTACTCTAGATATGTAGAAAATAAGGCATGGAGCGGGAAAACAATGGGACCAAACTAACAAATTAATTAATGTTAGAGATGAAATTTTAACGCCAAATCTCAAGTTCTTTCTATACACTGTATTTCTCTCATTTAATTGACCTTCCATGTCCCTTCCAGATCTAAAATTAAAGGACTCTGTGATCTCTATCAGAGAAGGCAATGGCACCCCACTCCAGTACTCTTGCCTGGAAAATCCCATGGGTGGAAGAGCCTGGTTGGCTGCAGTCCATGGGATCGCTAAGAGTTAGACACGACTGAGCAACTTCACTTTCACTTTTCACTTTCATACATTGGAGAAGGAAATGACGACCCACTCCAGTGTTCTTGCCTGGAGAATCCCAGAGACGGGGGAGCCTGGTGGGCTGCCGTCTATGGGGTCGCACAGAGTCGGACACGACTGGAATTACTTAGCAGTAGCAGCAGTGATCTCTATGCATGCTAAGTCACTTCAGTCAAGTCCAACTCTTTGTGGCCCTATGGTCTNGAGAATCCCAGAGACGGGGGAGCCTGGTGGGCTGCCGTCTATGGGGTCGCACAGAGTCGGACACGACTGGAATTACTTAGCAGTAGCAGCAGTGATCTCTATGCATGCTGTCACTTCAGTCAAGTCCAACTCTTTGTGGCCCTATGGTCTATAGCCTGCCAGGCTCCTCTGTCCGCGGGATTCTCCAAGCAAGAATACTGGAGTGGTTTGCCATGCCCTCCTCCAGGGGATCTTCCCAACCTGGGGACTGAAGCCTGGTCTCTTATGTCCCTGCACTGGCAGGCGAGTTCTTTACCACTAGCATCACCATCTCTATAAAAATCACCATTTTCATAAATTTCCAACAGTATTCTATTCTTTGTCATATTTCTTTATAAAAGTTGGTTTCAATCTCCCAACCTGTACTCTTTCCAAGGAAATTTTTTCAGCTCATGCTTGAGAATCTCGCTTTCCACTGTGCTTACCTGTTTAGGTAGTCAGTGCTTTTCCAGCTAAATCAGTCACCACAGTTTTATCCACTCAAGTAGGGAGGGTTGAGCACAGGCTACCACCCAACCTAGACACTAGAAATCTGTGCAGAAGTGAACTTGATCTGGGGAGTTCAGGGGCATGAGAAGTAATCAACATGGATGCAATAAAGGGAGAAGACTGATCTCTATGAAGGAATAGATTTGCTGGGTAGGATATGGTCAGATTAGGAATTTTACTGAAAGCCATCCAAGTAATAGTTTAAAGTTGATGCTTCAGGCCAGTGGAAGCCAATAAAAATCTTTGATTCAAGGTATGATTACAGTAAAAGCAATGTCTCAGAAAGATTCACCTCACGGTGTGATGCCGGATGAACTATACAGCTAGAAAGAGAACAGAACCAGATGCATCAGCCAATGACAGATACAGAAATCCAAGCACGAGCTAATGAAAGAAAACTCAGACAAGGTCGATAGAAACAGGACTGATGTCTCAACACTGGACTAAGCTGCAAATCTTTGTTTCCTGAAGACAATTAACTGTTTAAGTTACTTAGAGAACTTAAGTGGTGATGTAGTTGCTGACGTGTTTAATAATGGAAACAAATGAACAAACTATGATAGATTACACTTAATAGTCCTTTCTCCAGGCCTTGCAGCCCTTTCTCTTTTGTACACTGATGCCATTGTCTACTTGATGTTCTCCCCCTATATATCTTTAGGAAAAGTTAACATGTGGGAGAAAGCTCGAGTTTTAATTACTAGTTGGTGAACAGGTGCAGCTGGGAGAAGGTAGCTGGCATCAAAAGACCTGGGTTTCTAGCCCGGTCCTACCAACTGGAAGCTGTGTGGCTTCAGGCAAGTTATTTCATCATCCTGAACTTCCATTTCCTCAGCTGTAAAATGAAGTTTACAATACCTATCTACAAGATTATGGTCAAATTTAAATGAAAAAAAAAGTACAGAAAAGTACTTCATACATTTTGCAGTGCGATGTGAGTATAGCAATTATACATAAATTGCAACTAAAGCTCTTACGCCTTTAAAATGGAACTTCATTAAAAGTCTCTACAGTTATTTATTTTCCACAAATGCTGGTATGTGCCCAGCAGCAGCAAATGAAAGGAAGTGGCCTCCGGCAAGTAGGTGATGTCAGAAGTACTTTCAATCAGGANTCGCAACTAAAGCTCTCACGCCTTTAAAATGGAACTTCATTAAAAGTCTCTACAGTTATTTATTTTCCACAAATGCTGGTATGTGCCCAGCAGCAGCAAATGAAAGGAAGTGGCCTCTGGCAAGTAGGTGATGTCAGAAGTACTTTCAATCAGGAATAGAACTCCAGGCAGGCTTGAGAAACAACGTCCATGATGCATCATAGCCAGAAAATACATCCAGACTCGGAGGGATGGCCTGGGTGTCAGGACGGTCAGGCATTAGGTGATGGAATCCTAGACAGACTTGGCACAGGAGTTCAGGCTAGGGAGGACTGGCGAGGGTGAAGCCAGGCCCCAATTTCAGAGAATCTTAGAGACAGAAAAGCCAAGGCAGGATTACGGGCAGAGAGACAAAACAAGACAGAGATGTGTGATATAATAAGAAATATATATCCAGTCTTCATCCTCTTTAGAATTTCCTGAGCAGTAAGAGCATCTTTTGTCATAATACTTGATCTCTTATCCTCGGTTCCTGAAATTGCTTCAGAGTCATAAAGGTGGAATGGGTCTCCTGTTGTTCATAACAGACTCCTTTCCATCATAACCGGAAATTTAGTATTGATGAGATTGTATTGTTGTACCAATGACTTTTGGAAAGCACTTGATAATGGGGCTGGTTGTCAGTGGAGCCAGCCATGTGACTAGAGGGTTGGGACTTTGTCTCCCACCACTGAGAAGGTGAATGAGGCTGGAGACTGAGTTCAATCACCAATGATCCACAGTTCAATCAGTTGTGCCTTTGTAATGAAGCTTCCACAAAAACTCAAAAGAACAGTATTCAGAGAGCTTCCTTGTTGGTGAACACAAGGAAGCTTGAGAAGAGTGATGTTCTCAGAAAGGGCATGAAGGCTTTCCCCATACCTTGTCCTATGCATCTCTTCCATCTGGCTGTTCCTGAGTTATGTCCTTTTATTTGTTGTTTAGTGTTTCAGTTGTGTCCACCTCTTTGCAACTCCATGGAATGTAGCCTGTTAGGCTCCTCTGTCCGTGGGATTTTCCAGGCAAGAATACTGGAGTGGGTTGCCATTTCTTTCTCCAGGGGATCTTTCCAACCCAGGATCAATCTGCATCTCCTGCTTGGCAGGTAGATTTTTTTTACCACTGAGCCACCTGGGAAGTTCATACCCTTTTATGATAAACAGATAACCCAGTAAGTAAAATGTTTCTCTGAGTTCTATGAGCTGCTATATCAAATTATTTGAACCCAAGGAGAATGTTTCTGGAAATTCCAATTTACAACCAATTAGTCAGAAACAGAGGATAACCTGGGTTTCCAACTGGCACCTCAAGCAAGAAGTGAGGGTGGGAGGCTGTCAGCTCTTATAGGACTGAGCCTGTGGAATCTGATGCTATCTAGAGGTAGATTGTGTCAGAATTGAGTTAAATTGTAAAATACTAGCTCTTGATGGGTATTGCTTGGTGGGTGGAGAGCGGACCCTTCCCACCCCACAGAGGAAATTAGTCCCATATCCTTTCAGGCATGTTGCCAGAGATATTTACAAGAAAAGAATTTGACATAAGGAATGTGGCAGCAATTTTTTTATGAAACTAGGATTTAAGATGTGAGCCAGACAATCATAAAGTTAATACAATGCTGAGTTGCCTGAGCTCCTGGACTTGGGTTCTAGAAATTTCCCCTCAACTGGTGAGGTTGATATGGGTTTACATTTCAGTGCACGAGGTTATATTTATACCTATTAAATTTCATCTTGTTTCTTTTGGCCCATTAGTCCATCTTGTCAGTACTTTTTGAATCTTGACTCTGTCATCCAAGTAATTAGTTGTTCCTCCCTGTTTCATGTCATCTTCAGATTTGATGAGTGTACTTTCCGTGCTTTGCAGCTGCTTTGTTAAAAGTTCAATGAGATCCTGTGGCACATCCCTGTCTAGGAGATAGCCAGCTTCAAAGCCTCTTAAGACACTCTCAGTGAGCACTCATTCCTTCACCTTCCTACAAGAGTCAGATACCTTGCTAAAAGCCCCAAACACTGACAGTCAGTCACAGTTCTGCCCTCACTTTTTCCACTTAGCTACCTCTGCATGCATGCTCACCTCTTCCTCCCACTGCCTTCCATCTTGAAGTTACAGTCACTCTTTCTGCCAAAGTCCATTCCTGTGCCATGAATCTCAGCACCTCCAATTCTTCTCTAGGTCTTTAATCCATCATTTTTCTTCTCTTTTTTTTTTCCACCTTCTCCTTTCTACCAACTTCTTCCATAGCCAAGCACAGTGGTTCTCAACCTTTAGCATTCATTAGAATCTCCTGGAAAGCTTGTTAGAGTACAGATTACTGGGGTCCAAGAATTTGCATTTTTCTGACAAGTTTCAGTGGCTCTAACATGTAGTACTTGGGTTATCAGCACCTGGAAGCTGGTTAGACATGTGCTCTTTGAGGCTGCACCCCAGACCAACTGAGTCAGAAACTTGGGGGCTAGGGCCCAGCCACCTGTGTCTTGACCAGATCTCCAAGTGATTGTCATAAATGCTAAAGTTTAAGAGCCACTGGTCAGCATGTTGTGGAAAAACTAGGGATTTACACCCTGGGAAATTTGAGTTTATATCCCTGCCCTGTCCCTTCCTGTGTACTGAGGTCACATGACTTAGCATCCCTAAACCTCAATATTTTAATCTATAAACTGGGAATGTAATACCTACCTCTGTGGATGTAAATGAAGGTTAAATGAGATAACCACTCAGCACAATACTAAGTATTCCATAAATGGAAGCTATTTTTGCTTAATTGATCAGAAGATACCTAAATCTCTACGTATCATCATTTTTGAAAAGTCCCTCCCTCTACACCATGTCCCACTCTACCTTTCATAACCAAGGTCATAAAAATCTGTATCCTTGTCTCTGCTTTCTCATACCTCATCACCCTTCAAGTGTTCCCAGAGACAATGGGAGCTCTTGAGTTCAGTCCAGTTATCTCAGATCTCCCATACATGGCCCTAGAGGCAGGCAAACACTCAGTAATGTGTGTATATATCGAATGCATGAATCAATATAGTGAATTGTATCATATTACCTAGTAACTTTTATAAAAGGAAATTAAATGCTCACATAAGAAAAAGAAAATTAATTACCTTCTAAATTCACACTGTGAATGAGTCATCACTGCCCCTTCTAGATCTGGTGACTTCAAATTCACCAGTCCTAATTGTCTGAAATCCTCTCTCTCCTCTTATTAGAAATTGGGATAATTACCTGTTTTGGACTTTGCATACCTCTCTTCATAAACCCTCCAAAATTACCAAGAGTAGTTTCATAATCAAACCAGTAAATACTTTAATTTTGCCAGAATGCAGATTACCCAGACACTTGAATACCTTTAGGGCAGCTAAGTGCTTTCTCACTATTGCTTCCTTTATCGAAAATTTCTGTTCTTTTTTCTATATTTGTTCTGCTGTTTTTAGTTTGAAGATCATTCTCCTTGGTAGAAAAGACAGAGGTGAAATCAAAGCTCAGTAGTTCTGTTCTCTCAATCGTTCAGCCTCACACCTCTCATCCCTACTCCATCTATCCTTTATCCCTTCCTGATACCTTAGTTCAAAATACAGATTTGAGTGCCCTTTCCTTTTATCTTTAGCATTTTATCATGGCAAAGTTTAGCCTTGCTGATTACATTCTTATTGTTAGTTACTTTAAGAATAGTCATCCTTGGTGATGAGTCCCTTTCAGGGACTTGTATCTTGTATCTTGGTCCAGGGAGAGCAGCTGAAGAGATAGCAGAGCCAGGCTGGCATGGTGCAAGGGTCCCCTCCCCTGGCAAAATCCTAGTACAAGCAGCATAGGTCATCAGAAGGACACCAAGTTTGCACATCAGATCTTAAAAACCAGTTAAAAACCTAACTGGCCAGATGTCTCCTGTTGAACAAGACAGTCCCGTGTTTTAGCTTCTTATCTGATAGCATGGACATTTCAAATTTGCTATTTTGATTTTAGATGTGCCCTATCTTAATTCTAGATTGCTATTTAATCAGCAGTGCTTTGGAACATTTCAACTTTTAGTCTCACTAAG
This sequence comes from Neotragus pygmaeus, assembly GCA_006410875.1. Lineage (NCBI taxonomy): Eukaryota > Metazoa > Chordata > Mammalia > Artiodactyla > Bovidae > Neotragus > Neotragus pygmaeus. Next base: position 128,695 of record SJYV01040222.1, read on the forward strand.
TTAAGTATTTAATGATCTGTAAACAAACACTTGAGACGATGCTGCTTAAAGGGACTCTGATCCTCTGTACTTCACTGAGTGAATGAATTCACTCTTGAAAGTATCTTCCAAAAATGTTTAAGCAATGGATCTGCTACTAATGTCCAAAAAAAAACAAAAACAAAAACAAAAAAATGGGGCTGGGTGTGGTGGGGTTGAAGGGAAAGAAGTATTACTATAAAAAACTTTGGGGCTTTTAAGCCCCAGCACCAACTGGGGTATAGTGTTTATGAGGAGACTTTCTGGCCATAACTGGAAGGGAGGATTAGGGAAGGAGAAAGAAACCAGGAGGTAAAAGTGGAGGACCAGGAGACCAGCTGACCATGAGAGAAAGAAAACCTATATAAGTGTAGATTGAAATAGGTCAAAATTTAAGAAAAACTCCAAGAAGAAAACACAAGAATGACATAGAGCCAGAGAGATTAATTTAAACACAAAGATGATTTTGTTAGGAGATCTAACGCCAGAGGAAATATTAAAAAGCAAACAAGGAAAACAGAACAAGAGTGAGTAGGAAAGACAAGGGTGTGATAACTCACTTCAGATTCTAATAATGGGATTGATGTTTTGCTGGTTCTCATGCTTGGAGAACATCCTTTTGAAACATGCACTCACCTGAGAGCTTCCTGTTTCTTTCAATAACAAAAATTTATCGCTCATAAGAACCAGTTCTCACAGGACTGTCAGATTCTTTTTTAAATAACCACTCATGCCTCTTGGTTCCTTTCTAGAATCTCAGGTTTTAAGATTATGTTTTTTGATTAATCTCCTTCTCCCTAGAAGTTAGGGTTCTTTCCCCTGGCTATCGCATATATCATAACATAGACCCTTTCACTCCAGCAATTAATCTTCCCTTATTCATCAAAATTAGCTACAGCGTGCCAGTTCCCCTTTTCAATTCCAAGAAATGAAACTGTCAGGAGGGCAACTTAAGTGTTCTTAGATGTTTTTCTTCCATTTTATTGTCATCATTGTCTCATCGTATTTGAAAATCTGTCATGATGTGGCTTCATCTACAGTCCCCAAAAATGTTTGGACATAATTCTCCACTTCAGATCATAGAAGTAGAAACAGATCCAAATCACTTCTAAACAGACTCTGAAGTCACAGAAACTATCACCATGCAGGCAGCACCAGAAGATTTCTCGGGTCTCTAACACTGCAAGGGCACGGGAAGGTGGAAATGGGCATGTTGCTTGGGCCAGGGTCACCAGCATTAAGTCCTAGCCGGAAGCAATGGGAACGCCGGAGCCAAAGAGAAAAACAAAACTGGAAGTGGTGGGAAACAAGTGTTGGCAAAGCTGTGGTGAAAAGGAAGCCCTCACGCACTTTGGTGGGGATGTAAATGGGTACAGACACTATGGAAAACAGTAAGAAATTTCTTTCAAAATTTAAAAATAGAACTACCATACAATCCAGCAATTCTACTCCTGGGTATTTATCCAAAGAAAATGGAAATACTAATTCAAAAAGATATATGTATTCTGATGTTCATTGCAGCACTACTTAACAATAGCCAAGATATGGAAGCAACCTAAGTGTCCAGCCACAGATGAATGGATAAAAAAGATGTACATATATATATAATGAAATATTACTCGGCCATAAAAAGAATGCAGTCTTGCCATTTGTGGCAACATGGATAAATCTGGGGATATTATGCTAAGTGAACTAAGTCAGACAGAAAAGGACAAATATCATATGACTTCACTTCATATGTGAAATATTAAAAAAACCAAAAAAAAAAACAGAAACAGACTCATAGATAGAGAACAAACGAGTGCTTGCCAGAAGAGAGGGATGTGGGAAGATAGACAAAATAGGTGAAGTGCGAAGTAGGGATTAAGAGGTACAGACTTGCAGCTAACAGATAAATAAGTCATGGGAATGTAGTGTACAGCATAGGGAATATAGTCGATAATATTAATATTATAATAACTTTTTTGTAGGCAATCTATAAAAATGTGGAATTGTGATGTTGTACACCTGAAATGAATTTATTGTAAGTCAGTTGTGCTTCAGAAAAAGTGGGTTGATGAGACATACAAAGATCCCAAATGCCTGGAGGGAAGTGTGCAAAAGCACCAAACGTGGTGTACTTCCCAAATGTTGGAGCCAACATTCAGATGTGGAGCCAAGAGTTCATTAAATTTTAAAAAAGGAAGTAGAGAAATACCTGGAGCAAACCAGGGTAGTTTGTTTTCCTTTTGGCTTTGTTTCGTCTGTGTTGCTCATGGCTGCAGAATCTCATCTGTTCGTTCACTACTCTATTCCTGGGGCCTCTCACAGTCTCTTGCACACAGTAAGTGCTTAAGAAATTATAGTGAATCAATCAAACATCAGTGTATTCAACTCACTTTTTGTTTTGCATTTTTTGTTGTTGTTTTTTAATAGACCAGCATGGGTGTGGTACTCAGTAATGAGAATTGATTCAGAGCCAAGGCCAAAGCAGAGATTACACAGCAGAGCTGAGTCAGCCCATTTGGCCAGGGCATACCCTCTGTCAGAGTTACATCAATTTAGAATTTTCCTGCAGTTTCAGTACCACTAAGCAATCTCTACTATAGAAATGAGAGAGAACCTGCATTATGCATGAGTATGCTTCTCACACTAAAAACCTAGCATTGCTAAGTCTTCATGAGAATGTTAATGTCTCTGTGCCATACGTAAGGTTAAAAAGAAAAAAAAAGATGACAACCCCTTTGAAATCATTATAAAATACATTTTGAATCAACTAGACATTTCAAACAAACAATTACTCTTTTGAAAGGTCTTTCCCTAAGTAAAATTAATCTGAAACTTTAGATGACACTATTAAATGTATTTTCACCTTGGTTAAAATTGTCACTAGTGAGAGTATTTTAATGGGCATTTTGTTTTCTCAGCTGCAAAAATGAGTGGATTCAATACTCACCTGAACTGTATAATAAATAACTTAACAATTCTCCAATTTCAAGCTAAATTTTCCATCAGGAAAATGATCCCACTCTCATTACTTATATTGAAGCCTGCCCAGTTCATTCAAAAGATTTCCGCTCTTTATAATATTGCAGAGCAAGATGTTTTCATCCAGAAGTTTTTGGGTCAATAGAATCCTAATATCTAGCTCTTTGTAATTTTGAAATGTTATGAGTGTTTGGTCTCATTTTTGTAAGAACGTTGAGGGCTTTCTATGCTGGTTTTCTTGATCCTGACCTCCACCTTCATCACCCCCTCAAGGGAGTGTGGCAGGCACTGCATAAACCACCAGAAGCCCTGGCAGAGGGCTAGACCTCAAGAACACACTTCCCACGGAAGGGTCTACCTGAGTTTTGACTCCTGATACGGCATCATCTGGTGGCCGTGTCCTTGCTGCTGAGAAAGCTGAGTGTGAGAAAAACCCAAGAAGGTGAGATGGAAAACATTGCCTTGCTTCAGTTTTCTTAAATTGTCCCTGAGACATGGAATCCACAGAGATTACAAGAAAATTAATGCATGGATACTATTGCGAAGTTTTCTGCTTTACAGAGTTAAAGGAAAGAGGACCTAAAATGGCACCTAGGTAAATGAGTAACAAAGCTCCCTTCCCTCCCGGTACCCACAAAACACAGTGATGCTGTGCTCAGCTCACACATGTTCGTGGCCACGACTGGAACAAAGGAGAAAAGAGAAAAAGCTTTTGTGTTTCTCCACTGACTCTCCTTCCCTTAGCTCTGGCCCTGGGCTGTGGCTAGATATGGAATGCGCAATTAACTGGCTGCTGGATGTGGAACAAGAAGAGGTGAACTCTGATGGCAAAATTACCAAGGTGAAAGTTACCTATGGAAGCATATCCATGCTCAAAGGGGAGAAATCATCCAATATGATACAATTCTGACACCAATCCCCATGTATGGGGGGTTTTCCCACAGCACCAGCAGAGTGTCCTACCTACCATTCAACTCAATTCTGACAATATCTGCCTGGAGATGGCATCAGGTCCTACAGGTTGAGGACTCAATCCGACAAGACCACCCCCTGCCAAAGGGCAATCTCAAACCCAGATCATCACCCATGCTCCTGACTGACCCGTTACAGATCTAAGGTTCCAGTAACCCCCCTCCTGGGTTTGATGAGTGCTAGAAAGTCTCACAGAACTCAGAGTAACACCTTATGTACTAGATTACCAGTTTATTATAAAAGACTATAACTTAGGAACAGTCAGATGGAAGAGACAGGCAAGGCAAAGTAGGTGGGGAGGAGCATCAGCTTCCATGCCCTCTGCCACTCATCCTACATCTCCATGAGCTGCCATGCAGGAGCTTTCCAAACCTCATTCATTTGGATTTTTCTGGAGGCCTCATTACATAAGCATGATTAAATCATGGGCCACCGGTTACTGGCTTCAATTTCCAGTCTCTCATTGGAAAAGACCCTGATGCTAGGGAAGACTGAGGGCTAGAGGAGAGAGAAGTCACAGAGGATGAGACGGTTACATAACATCACTAACTAGCCCAATGGACATGAATTTGAGCCAACTCTGAGGTATAGTGAAGGACAGGGAAGCCTGGCGTTCCACAGTCCGTGGGGTCACAAAAAGTCAGATACAACTTAGTGACTGAACAACAACTTCCCTCCCTGGATGGGGAGGGTAGGGTTGAAAAGCCTGAAAGAAAATTCCAGCCCTCTAATCTCTTGATTCATTCTGCTGACTGCCAGCCTCCACCTCAGGTTACTTAGGGACTTTCCAAAAATCACATTATTAACACAACAAAAAACACCTTGATCATGCTCAACAGTTAGAAAGTTACAGAGTTTTAGGAGCTCGGTGTCAAGAGCAGGGATGAAGATCAAATATATTCTTTTTATTATAAATCAAAATATCACATGTGGACATGATGGAAAGCAAGGGAAACTCTAAAGCATTAAGGCCAAGGCCAGACAGGAAAATGGAATCTGAAGCTCAAAATCTAGAAGAATTCAAACAGGCAAAATCAAGACAGTGACTTCAGGAGCCTGAGCCCCAAAATATCCCCTGACACAGCACTGAAGTGGAAAGGATTCAAAAATCCATGTTTTCTTAGGCAGGAGCTTAAGTCGGAGTAGCTAATGGCATCATCAGGACATTGTTAAGATCATACCTCTGGTTCTTTATAAGCTTATATTTTATATTAAGCTTATATTATATTTTATACTAAGCATATGTCTGTGTCTGTGTGTGTGTGTGTGTGTGTGTGTGTGTGTGTGTGTGTGTGTCTACCTGGCCCCTGAAATATTCACAATGGCAACTAACAGTCTCCCCTAATAGGAAAGCCACTCATTCTATCACTTGAGCATAAGGTAAGACCCAGCACTGGGCTGGCATGCTGTTTTTTACTTCTAAAATCCATGCTCAGAGCATGTATTTTGTTCAGCGAAAGGAAAAAAAAAGTAAGCTAAATAAAGGGTTTGGGTTTTTTTCCTAAATAGTTATGACATTTGAACAATTATGTAGTTAATTGTTAATGCCATGTAAGCACCCTGGAGCAGGGAATGGGGAGACAAGAAAACTGCTCTGAGGAGGTAGAAATTACACAAGTGTGGAATACCTCTTTATCTTCTGGATCTGAGACTTGAAGAAGGGATAACTGTGGAAATAAAACAGAAAATATGAAACAAACAAAACCATTGATAATACATGAAAATGGGCAAGCAACAAAGTTGGCATGCATGAGGTGTTAAAAAAAAAAAGGTACATTTGTGCCTAATGTTTCTGATGAATTGTTCAAGAACACTGCATCCTTGGAGAAGGATTTCCTCTAATTCTGTCAAGGTTGCTGTCTGCATGGGTTATGTGCCAAGTAATTGTCCAGTCTCAACTTAGCAGTGTCTAGAGGCTATTTTAAAGATGAATGGAAACATAAAACATATTTTGTCCTATTCTCCACTTTGGATATGTCTCTAGAACAAAACTTATACTTGAAATGCAGAAATGGGATATTTATAAGTTACAGTTTTCTCTTTTTCCTTCACATCACTGACAGTAGAACAAAAACATTTAGAGAAAGATAGACCAGTGTCATGAAAGTATTTGTATATGTTTGTTCTTACCATGGTACACAAGAGGCATCTCGAACCCCCTCCCTGACCAAAAAACCCAAGACATTATTTAAGCTTTGCCATCACACTCCAATGCTTTTCAATAGCTGAAAGAATTTTGCATTTCTTCCCATAGGAACTGTTAACTCAAAAAGATAGATTCTCTGACAACATACTCTATCAGCAAATTGTATCCATTTTACTTTCTAAAATAGTTACCTTCTAAAAAATATATGTTAAGAAAAAGTGAAAGGAGAAAAAGAGGATCTCCATTTATGAATTGTGCTCTTTTTATTCATACTATTTCCAAGACCGGGCAAATTATTATAATCTTCCTAAACAGAGACACACAATTCCACCTAAGAATTACCATTTTCCTAAACCAGTGCAAAGTTGTTTCCATTAGATGCCGAGATAAATCATCAGTGTATTCTTATATGTGCACTAATATGTGCAATACCTGTTGAATTTCAAGGTTATAAATGATTCCTAAACTCCGGTTCATGTTGGTATTTTAATGTGGATTATTTGTCCGTCTCTGTTGGTGTCACTTCTTTTGATTTAATCGTTATCCCTTTCAGGCTGGCACTAGTACATTCGGTTGGCTGACGGGACCCAACCATCATCCCAGCTAAGAATATCAATTATGTTTTGAAAACATACAATTTAGTTCGTGCAGAAACCACTGTATATGCATCCTGGTGTTTTCATAAGACCCTTTATTTACTCTAAACCGTCTTATGCCTTTTACCATTTGGTCATGTAGTAACTGTTTAACCTTCTTAAGTCTTTTCAAGAAGTCTTAAAGAGAAAAAGGAAAGTTTGGCTTTAAGCATACAATTTCTGTTCTTAGAAAAATCAGTTTCTCCATGAACAGCTGAAATGAGGCAAAGCTTCCAACCTGCAGCTGAAAGAACTGTACTGTAGAGGCAGCTTTCAATCCATCTGAATCAGCAAAGGAAAGGACCTTTCTGCCAGCTGGATGTGGGTTTCCCAACTTTTTCTCCTCATTCATATCTGAAAGGGATACTGGACTAAATCTCTAATAGATGTCCTATTTAAGGCCTGTTGGCAGGAGATTCCCACAATGGAATCTGGAAGCACTCACACACACTTACAGACACACGCGTGAACACCCCGCCCCACTCCTGTGCTCACTCAGGATTATCAGGATCCAGCTCCCCAAGCTGCCTGATTCCTGGAAGCACAAAGAGGCTCAAATGAACCCATTCGCTCCCTCCACCATCAGAAACAAAAAAACAAACAAAGCTGCCTGCCTTTTTCTATCCCTATTAAATGAGATCATAGCAGACAAGTCCACTCACATGGCTCAAGCCCTTTGATCCTATAGAGCAAACCATCTGCATCCTCTTCACACAACCAGTGCACTCAGCCACACAAACAGATGCACATGCGCATACACAAACATGCAGTGACATCAGGGGTGACCACCCTTCCCTCCACGTGCCCGCTTACTACATGATGGAGACAGAAACAAGGGAAAAACTTGACTTCACCTCCTCGAACCAATTCCAAAGCCCTTTGTTCAGTGACAATGGCAGAGAGTTCTGTCTGGGGTTTTCCATGTAGGAGCCAGAAACCCTGCCTTTCTGCAGATATATGCCCATCTAGAAATAATGTACTACTGTACAGTGCAGAATACAGATAAACAATCACAGCACAGTTGAAAACTGCTTTGTGGAGCCTGATTATCCACAGAGTGCCATGCTCTACCAGGGCCAGCATGGCAGAGGGGGGCTCTCTCCCCACCTGCCATTCTTTTAGGACCAGCTGTGTCAACTCATGTAGAAAACTGTTCATCAAAAATAGTCAAAACTGAGACTTCTCTGGCAGTCCATTGGTTAAGACTCTGCACTTCCAATGCAGGGGGTGTGGGTTTGATCCCTGGATGAGGAACTAAGATCCCACATGCCCAGATGCCGCATGGTGCAGCAAAAATAAATAAATAATAAAATTATATACATATATATGTAATTTTTAAATAAGATAGTCAAAATCAAAAACTGATATTGCACATGAGGGAATATGGAGGAAATATTTGTTCCTATTCCCATCTCTAGTGGCCTACAGCACCATTTGCCCACTTCCCTGGTGGCTCAGATGGTAAAGCATCTGCCTACAATGCGGGAGACCCGGGTTCAATCCCTGGGTTGGGAAGATCTCCTGGAGAAGGAAATAGCAACCCACTCCAGTATTCTTGCCTGGAAAATCCCATGGACAGAGAAGCCTGGTAGTCTACAGTCCATGGTGTCACAAAGAGTTGGACACGATTGAGCAACTTCACTTTACCATGTTTCTTAGGAGGGATTTGAAACATGATCAAATGGTTTTAACAGTTTCCTCCCAATTTAACCCCTCAAAATAAGCAAATAAATAAAAATTTTTTCTGAATTCTTCTCCAACAATTTATAGATGTACCATACATTTTTAAAAATTAAGATCATCTTGCATATGCTTTTCTTAAGTTTTTTCACTGAAACATGTTATTTTGCCATTAAATATTCTTCAATAAGAAGTTTTTGATTAAATATTCTTGACAACTTTTTTTGACATGTATTAATTTAATTAGACATTAAACATTTAGATGTAACTGGTGACTAATTCGTGTTTGGTGTGGATCTGATAAAGCTTGAGGAAGTCCAGAGTCCACCAAGCACCTGGAGTCTTACTTTTCTCTGTTTTATAACTCATATTTAATAAATGGATTTGTTTGTTTCACTAATGGTTTATAATTCTTGAGAATGTGTGTATTTGTTAAATTTAGGCATGATACGCGCTGTCTGGGTGTGAAATATTACTTACCTCTTTTGTAAAATGCCAATCCACTCCAGTATTCTTGGCCAGAGAATTCCATGGACAGAGGAGTGAGGGCTATAGCCCATGGTATCACAAAGAGTTGGACACACCTGAGCAACTACACACATATTTGTTTAAATATATATATATATGTTTTACAATTATGATTTTAGAGGATAGAATTACAGTACATTTATTGTCAGACATCTATATAACCCTTATGACTGTTTAATTCTAATTTTTAATCTAAAAGAACATGAGTAGAGATGGTTATCAGTAGTATTCCCTTTCTCACTGTAGAGCCTGTTAAACTCTAATCATTTTCTGAAGACATTTGTCAAGGCAAAAGTACAATACAGCATTGGCCATACAAGCAGTCATTTTGGTATGAATAAAAGATTGTTGACGATCCTTGGCTTTTAAATCTGCAGACCAGGGACAATTATGGTTTAAGCTATATGTCCCCAAGCTGAAAATTCTTACACAAAACCTCCTCTTCATCACCACCATCAGACTTGGGATCTGTAGAAAGCCTCCCTAAATGATCATATTATAATTTAAGCTTCTCTTAAACTTGCATTTTAATGAAATAAAACTTGTTTAGGATGATTTGAAAGCACACTCTTCAGCCACAGAGAGAAAGAAAAATATCCCTCCTATACACTGTTGACACAATTTTATTGTCCTCATCTAATAGCAGTAATAGATAATTGATTCAGCTAGCTAATGATTATTAGAAAGGATAAGTTATGACCGATCATTCTGAAGATAAAAATCATTATTTTTGGCAGCTATTCTCTGGTTAAATTCATTTATATTCAATAATTCCACCTAACAAATCATTCACGTGGTTACTTAGGACCTTGGCAGATTCACTGGGAAGCTCTGTTGCTCAGTTTTTCCAAGCCAGATGTTTCTTGAGCAAACTACTGAGAACTCTCTGTGTTGTGACAGGCAGTTGGCGAGTCCTCCTTTGAAAATATTCCAGAATATAACATATCCACTACGTTCTATAGTACTGAGCTTTGGGACATGATGCTTCCTTTGTTTTTGTTAACAGTGCAGATATAGAGGGGCTTTCTATAGAAAATTCTGTTCCCCACCCAGAGATTTTCTTTTGAGTCATCTCAGTGGAGAATTGAAATGACTGTTCATTCAGTTATGAGCTTTAGTTAGATTCCAACGGGAACATCAAACATAAGACTTGTTGATGGAGGATGATGGGGTCAGGAGAGGCTTCTAAAGAATGTAACCCCTGGGATGATCATGAGGACACGTGGGCTGGAGTTTGGTGGGGTGAGGGGAGGAATGGCCTCCCAGGTAGAAGGATCAGTGCGTGAAAATAGTACTGCAGCGCAATGTAATACAGAACTTGCATGCTGCTAAGAATGGTGGGTGCTGTAGACAGGGAGGGTGGCAGGAACTCAGGCTAACGCACGGCGAGGAGACAGGCCAGGAAGGGCAGCCTTTGTTAAACCAAAATGTCTGAGCTTTATCCTGAAGAACACGGGAGCTCATTCAAGGATTTTAGGGATGTGATGTGATAGGATTTATTGTTTAGAAAGGTTACTCCAGCAACAGTGTAGAGAGTGAGGGCAGGGAGGACTGGAGGCAGAGAGGCCAGTGGTGAAGCAGTACAGACAAGAAAGGGCACAGTAAGGTAGTGACAATGAGACCCAAGAGCAGGAGGGAGATATGAAAGATATTTAGGAAGTAGGATTCATAGGATAAACTGACAGTAGAGGAAGAAAAAGACTAGAATTAAGTATAGTACTCAGGTTTCTGGCTTGGGAAATGATGTGAGTAGTGGTGCCAGTCTCTGAAATAGTGACTGCTGGAGTACAATTAGAATCTTCTACCAACATAATAAATTTGATTAGGAGTATGTTGAATTTGAAGGGCAGATAGGATATTCAAGTAGAGCTCTCTTACAGACAACTGGGTCACATGACTGTGGAGCTGGGGAGAGAGACCTGGGTTGTGGGTATAGATTTGAGAACTTTCAATGTATAAGTGGTAGATAAGGGCCATTGGCTTGAAGGAGGTCATCCAGCATAAGTGAAAGGTCAGAAAGTAGAGGGCCAGGGATGAAGATCATTGTCCAGAAGAAAACCATCAGTAACCTTAATGGGAGCAGTTACACTGGAACGCTAAGGGATAGAAGGCTCATAGCAGTGAGTTAGGAAGTGAATGGCAGGAACAGAGGTGGCCAAGTCTTTGGACTTTGGTAGAAACAACCAATGCAGAAACGCATGGAGAAATGTGTTCTTTCTCAAGGATTTTAGTCACTTTGGCTGCCTGATGCAAAGAGCTTACTCATTAGAAAAGACTCTGATGCTGGCAAAGATTGAAGGCAGGAGGAGAAGGGAGCAACAGAGGATGAGATAGTTGGACGGCATCACTGAATCAATAGACATGAGTTTGAGCAAACTCCAGGAGATGGTGGGGGAACCTCAGCGTGCTACAGTCCATGAGGTTTCAAAGAGTCAGACATGACTAATCGAGTGAACAACAACAAGAAAACTAGGAACCTAGAAGGAAGACAGTAAAATAACTAATGTGATGATAAACTGGATTAAAGAACTGCTGAGTCTGAAACAACAAAAAAGTTGTCACACATGAAGTATTATACTCATTTGGGGCACTATATCTTAAATTCTAGCTTAATGGGCTTGAAGTTCAAAGATTCACTCCTCCTTTCCATCACTACTGGAAAAGATAAAGAAAAGATCTGAAGTATTAAGCCAAAAGCAAGACCAAAGAAGTAGACATTAATTATTATGACAACTGTTGGCTTCCCTAGAAAAACGGGAGGAAGTGGCGGTGCCTCCTCCCTCTCACCCACTCCAAATTAAAAACAGTCATGGCTGAGCTGCCCTACTCACCCAGGAATCAGAGACACTGGATATTAAAGCAAAATCATGGAACTTCCTGGCTGCCTCTAGAAGACAGACTCCATCTTGCTGCCAACGTGCTCACGGCCTGGAAGGAGGAAGGAATAAAGTCAAGTCTGTTAACTGATCCTTGGGACTGAGGCTGGCAGTGAAAAAAACAAGATAGAACCTCTTCATCACCTGTTTTTTCAGGCCAACATTTTATTTCCCTTGATCATATTCTTTCTTTTCTATGCATTGACATACATAGATTTTTAAAATATATATCAAGCAAAATTGGAATTATACTGGTAATACATAGTTTTGTCAAAGAAGGCACTGGTGACCCACTCCAGTACTCTTGCCTGGAAAATCCCATGGATGGAGGAGCCTGGTAGGCTGCAGTCCATGCGGTCGCTAAGAGTCAGACACGACTGAGCCACTTCACTTTCACATTTCACTTTTCACTTTCATGCATTGGAGAAGGAAATGGCAACCCACTCCAGTGTTCTTGCCTGGAGAATCCCAGGGACAGGGAAGCCTGGTGGGCTGCTGTCTATGGGGTCACACAGAATCAGAAACAACTGAGGCGACTTAGCAGCAGCAGCAGCATAATTTTGTATTCCACATTTTTTTAATTGGAGTATAGTGGATTTACAATGTTGTATTAGCTTCAGGTGCACAGCAAAGTGATTTGATTACTCATATACACATATTCTTTTTTTTTCAGATTCTTTACCCATATAGAGCATTACAGAACATTGAGTAGAGTTCCCTGTGCTATACAATAGGTCCTTGCTGGTCATCTATTTTATATATAGTAGTGTGTGTACGTTAATCCTGAACTCCTAATTTATCCCTCTCCTCACTCAAGATTTCCCTTTTGGTAACCACAAATTTGTTTACAAAACCTGTGAGATTGTTTAAGTTTGCAAATAAGTTCATTTGTATCATGTTTTAAAATTAGATTCCACACATGAGCGATATGTCTTTCTCTGATTTACTTCAATTAGTATAATAATCTCTAGGTCCATTTATGTTGCCACAAACGGCATTATTTCATTCTTTCTTATGGTTAGTAATATTCCATTGTATATATGGACCACATCTTCTTTATCTATTCCTCTGTCACTGGACATTTAGGCTGTTTCCATGTCTTGGCTATTGTTAATAGCACTGCAATGAACACTGGGGTACATTTATCTTTTTGAACCATGTTTTTCTTTGGATATATGCCTAGCAGTGAGATTTCTGGATCAGATGATAGTTCTATTTTTAGTTTTTTAATGAACCTCCACACTGTTCTTCATAGTGGTTGTACCAATTTACATTCCCACCAACAGTGTAGGAGGGTTCCCTTTTCTCCATACCCTTTCCAGTATATATTGTTTGTAGATTTTTGATGATGGCCGTTGTGACCTGTGTAGGTAATGCCTCACTGTAGTTTTGATTTGCATTTCTCTGGTAATTAGTGATGCTGACTATCTACTCATCACCTTTGAGGTAAGGTAATCCTAGCCATCACCAAAACCTTGGGCCAAAAGTTGTTTTCAACAATAAGCTAGCTGCAACTCTTCCTTATGGTGGGATGAGAAAAAGACCAGGTAGAGAAAAAACAAAAGTGTCCACACAAATCTCTCCCTAAAGAAGAGGAAAATAAAATTCCCCTTCTCATGGCAGTGTGTGGATAGAAAAGGAGAGTGTCTCCCCCAACAAAAGACAGCCCATTATGAGCAGATCAAGTGGGAAATAAAGAATCTAAAGTTGTGTCAGCTGAGAATGTTTGGAGCAAGAGAAATGTACCCTAAGTGAGTCAAAAAGGATCTATTTAAAATAAATAATGACACTTCTTTGCATAGCCCGAGATGGAGACTAGGGCCAACAGATGAGCACTAAAGTCAGACTGACCATCTGTCCTGTGTGCCCAGGACTGGGGGGGAGGTATCCCAGGGTACAGAGCTCGGCATTAAAACCAGGGCATTGCCAGGCAAGCAAGGTCATCCGTGATGACACATTTCCCTTCAGTTAAAGAAGACACCTTTCAACCGTCGGAACTTTCCAGTGGGAGATAACAAGCTTGCTGTCACTGGAGACATCCAAACTCAACCCAGGGTGAGGTGGTCAATGACGAGGAGGTGGAAGTTGATGACTTTCCAAGGAGAGCTCACCTGTAGAACTAAGGATTTTGTGCACATACGAGGTGAATGTGAAATGAGGAGAAGCACTCCTGAGTTACCAAGGAAAGGAGTCTCTTTACTTCCAAACGGGCCTCCTACTCTCAGTATTCACTTTTTTCTCAAGGTTGACTGCTTGAGGCAAGTACAGAGAACAGAGCTGGTGCCCTTCCCCAGGGCCAGCCTTAAGGCCTCAATTAAAGGAAAATAACCAGTATCAGCTCACAGAAGCCACCCTGAAGCAGGGGGAGCATTCTTGTGCCCTGGCCTTTTAAAAATATTGGAATATAAGCATTATCAAATTATTGGCTTGCTTTCAGAATATGTATAATAACATTCCTCTAAGAAACTTTTTTGTACTTGTGTTATATACACACACACATATTCAGGGGAGAAAGGCAAATTTAGCTCGAATTAACTTAAGTTCATTTCTATTCTGTTTTGCCACCCACCCCATTATCTCTAATACACAAATACACACGTGAACACATATACAGTTTTATTCTGTTGGAAATGACAAGTGCATTGCAAGTCAGATGCTCTCTTAAAAGGACTGGATTTTACTTACCACTGAAGCCTCATGTTGAACTAAACAGTGGCTGGGCTCAGAGAAGGAACATTAGCTCATGTAAGCCTCTCTCTGAAAGAAAAAAATCTCTCTCTCTCTCCTTTTTTTTTTTTTTTTTTCTCACAAAGAGAGAAATTTCCTTCTTTCTCAAAGACATTTATTGAGGACCTGCTTTATTTTGTAAGAGGTGGGCCAGAAAACATTGGAAAGGATATGGTCTGGTTTATCACAGACTTGTGAGAGTACAAAAATGCACTTGTAACAATTAAGTCCCTAGGTCACAACTACCAGTGCCTTTGTTACATCTTTAAGCCTGTGGACCAAGGGCAGCAGTGAGTCACAGCTGAAGGAGCCAGAGCCTGTGTTCTACTTGCAAGAGACTGAACTGGCCCGTAGTCCTCATGGGAACTTATGATTGGAACGACTCCACGTTCCCATTTCCTCAAGACAGCCCTGGTGTGCTCATGTTTTTCCAGCCTAATTTTTAATAGCATCCCAGTTTGGATGGTAAATTGAAGGATCATTTGATATGGCACTTTCACTGGGTGTGGTCAAAGTAAGAGCTGAAATTGAATAACCCGTGGCACTAAATTGTTCCTCCAGGCCATCTCTAGTGTTGGGTTTCTAGCATACACCCATACTGAGTCTAGGTCTCAAGCAGATTTTTTTGTCTGTGTACATATGGCTATATTTTTATTATTATTAAATCAGGAGTTAAAGGGATTTGTGTGCATCTTAAGTCACTTTGATTGCATCCAACTCTTTGCAACACTGTGGACTATAGCCCACCAGGCTCCTCGGTGCATGAGATTCTCCAGGCAAGAATACTGGAGTGGGTCACCATGCCCTTCTCCAAGGGATCTTCCCCACCCAGGGATAGAACCCATATCTCTTACAATTCCTGCATTGGCAGGCGGGTTCTTTATCCCTAGCACCACCTGGGAAGCCCTAAAGGGATTTATGAGCACTCAAAACATAGTAAATTAGAATTCATGATATTTTTCAGTAATGCCTTTGTGGGCTTTTGTTTTCTTGTGGGCTTTTGTTTTGTTTTCATATTTGTTTAACAATAGGAAAATAGAGAATCACATTGTTTGGCTAACAGTTGGTGATTTCTTTTTTTTTAATTGGCTATTCTTTTTGGCACTGTTGCTGCTTTGCCCTGTCAGCTTGGCCAAATCCACCCTAGAAAAACACGTAGGTTGGACTTCTCGCCGGGACACTCCTTCTCATTTTCACTATCAGTATGCTTCACCGGGTGACCACAATATTTTAATGGCTAGGTGACAAAAGTCAAGCCTGCAAAAAACATTGACCCAGATCCTGAAGATTTCAAAAGACTCGAGCAAGATCTGGAACTCAGCCAGCTGGCCCCAGCCAGGGAAGTTTTACAGACTTAAAGAACAAGTGTAGGACTGTGACGTTCCCAAACTGGACCAGAGATGTCCACCAGTCACCAGGAACTCAGCAACCTATAATTCGTATTTAGAAAAAGGGAGGTTTTAAAACTAAGGATCATATTGAAAAAGGAAAAGACTAGAAAAGTTTCTCCAGGATGACACAGACAGGCGGAGAGAGAAAGAGGAGGAGAGAGAGGGGAAGCACGGAATCAAATTGAAGCTGGTCCTTCAGGGGACTCGGACCTGTCCACAAATAAGGGCCACCCGCCAGGAAGTCTCCGTGATTAAGGGACTAGAAAGATATACTAATATGAGAGAGTCAGGCAGACAAGCCTCATCCAGTTAACAAAAGCTTAGTTAGGGGAGAGAAGATGCTAAATAAAGCATCATGCTGTCACCCGACAAATCCTTACAGGGCATCTGTGACCTGCCAGGTCCTGTTCTAGGTGGGGGCCCTGAGACACCCAGTCAACAAACGAACAAAGAAATTAACAAGATAAATTCAGATTATAAGTACCATGAAGAACATAAAGCAGAGTGGTGTAATGGCACCATTATGGGGGAAGGGAGGGGCTGTTTCAGCTTCAGTCTTCAGAGAAGTTCTCTCTCAAGAGAGGTGATCTGAATGAATGAAAGGAGTGAAACAGCTAAAGACGAGAAAGCAACCATTGGGTTTGCCAGCATAGAACTCGCTGGTGATCTTAGAAAAAGCAGTTTCTGTGGAGAAGTGGCACTTGCCAAAGGGAGTGGGTGGATGAGGTGGGGACATAGTGAATGCGGACGAGCAAGCAGAGACAAAGACAGCGATCCCCCTTCAGACGCAAGCTTTCTAGATGTCAAAGGGTGTGTGCAGCTGCAAGAGGATTTTTAGGACAAACCAGCCTGGAGCATTGCTAGAGGAAGAGTTCGACGTGCAGAAAAGAGAAGGAAGAAAGTCCTTCCAAAAACAGGGGAGAATCAGATCCAGAGCACATGTGGAGGCTGGTCTTTGACAAAAAGAGGGTACTTCCTCTGTTAAGAAAAAGGGAAGAAGGGAAGGGACTCAGGCAGGAGTGGTTTTAAGTGGGTCTGAAAATGGGAACTTGAAGTTTTCATCTCATTACTTCTATTTTCTTAATGAACTAAAACAAATGAAATCATCAGGGAGAGCAAGTGTAAAGAGAATACGTGAGATGTGAAATGAGGGGAGAAAATGTAAAATAATTATCTTGAGAATGGTTGAGTTTACTAGGGAAACACTATAATGTCACGCAGTGCCAAGTGCCTATTTAAGGGATTTAATATTGCCTTTTCCAATGCATGAAAGTGAAAAAACCAAGTGAAGTCACTCAGTCATGTCCGACTCTTAGCAACTCCATGGACCGCAGCCTACCAGGGTCCTCCATCCAAGGGATTTTCCAGGCAAGAGTACTGGAGTGGGGTGCCACTGCCTTCTCCAAATATGATGATGGATTTGTTTAATGTATCATTCCAGTCTGCCTGGTCATTGATTTTTCTCCAGCCATACACAATTGTTCAGATGTAGATGCAAAGAAAGTAGGGCTATCAGGTGGATGTGAGGGGCAGAGAGGTAGATAAGGAAGTTAGGAGTCTCTACAAAGATATAATTATGGTTTGGCCCATAAAAATCTAAGCTGGGCCAAAAAAAAGGGAAGGGATGAATAATGAAATTGTGATGACATTAACGGAATGGGTGTGTCAGTGAGGATGTACCAGAGAACAAACACTAGGCTGTGATGAGATAGTGAAATACGTGAGGTAGAGATTTCAGAGGTTACGGAGGATGCAGGCTGTTGTTGTGGCAGCAAGGTAATATGAAAAAGACAGGAGCTGCAGCACAGGAGACAAGGGAAAAAGAGCAAGGATGGGGTTGGACCACATCACACACTACGAAGAAACCTCGGAGAACTGAAACACAGCTGGCTTCAAAGGCTGTTAGAATGTCACCTGGCGGTACAGAAAGATTAAGGATATGTGTTCTAGAGTCAGACTGCCAGAGCTTGAATGCCAGCTCCCCCATCCTCTCATAGAGTCTCCTTCAGCAGGAAAATAACAGCAAATACTTACATGGTATTTACTGAGCTCTTTATGTACAGTGTAGCTCACAGTAAACCCAATGAGTTAGGCACTCGTTTATCCTCATTATTCAGATAAGAACAAGTTGCTTGACCTCTATAAAGCTCATAATGATATGATAATAGTAGTGTTCTACTTTATGAAGTTATCATAAGTTTTCAGTGAAATATTCTGTGCATCACATGGCCTGGCTCAATAGAAGTGTTCTGTAAATGTTAACGATTTAATATTGTTAGATGAGAACAAAAAGGTTAGCCTCAAAGAGCAGAGTTTAAAGGATAAAGAATAAAGATCTGAGAGCAACACTGGGAAGCAAGGAGAACAATGACCCCGCTTCTGGGTAGGAAGATGGGGCATGAAGCAAATAAAACACTACATCAAATTTTTTAAAAATCCTAGTTGAGTGTCCGAATGGGTCTCAGGAAAAGAACTGAAGAAAAGAGAGAAAAGCCTACAGATAATTGAAGAGTTTGTTACTCAAGAAAGGAGTTTTAGAACGTGGAGAAAGTGACAGTGATGGAGAGTGCTGAGTTGGAAAAGAAATGTACAGAAGGGTGTGGGAGGAGCTACCAGTCCAGGGGGAACGCATCACAGGCACCAGCTGACGGGCGATCGGAGTGCTTGAGAAAGCTCTGACTCCACTCAGAGGTCATGGAATCAATGCTCATGAAAGGACATCTGTTCAAAAGGGAAAATAAACTTGGAAAAACAGGAAACAGGTGACTCATTTTCAAAGAACAGTATATACGTTCATCTGACTGGGCAAAATTTATTCTCAAATCCAGCAAACATTTTTTTTTTTTTAATCATTAACTAGATGCCAAAGTCTGAGCTGAGTACATTCATGTATATTATCTCATTTAATCCTCTCAACCACAAATCAAAATTGCAAAAGTTTAATATTAAAACAGAGTGAATTGGTCAGCAGGTAAGCTGGAACAATCCCACCCAGTTAACCACCAGGGATGTAACAATTACTTTGAAGGAAACAAGATAGACACACCGACCTATATTATTTCCCTTCCTTCCTTCCCTTCATCTACCTCAGTGGTTCTCAAAGTATTTATGTATGAAACCACTTACACTATCCTGTATGGATAATTTAAAGGATTTTCAAGAGTAATTCTGATTTTGCCTTAAACATGTCATATAGTCCGAAGGAAGATGTGAGTCCTCTGTTCAAAAATTTACTGATATGTGGAAAAGCTTGCATTTTGGGGCGATGACCCACATGACAGGGACACTGGGTGGATGGAATTGTTTCTAACCCCAATTCCAATGGCTTAAGAGCTTGTTGCTCTAAAATCTCATTATACACTGGGACATAAGGCAGTGGTACTTTGGCGACTTTCTAACATAGAATTACATCAAAATAAAATGAAGATATCTCCTAAAACATAGCTTAGAGAAGACAAATCTTAGAAACACAACTGAGGTAGGAGGAAAAACAGGAGTTCAGGGGGCATGGGAGAGTAAACACAAGACTACCCAATAATTCATGAGACTTGCGTCCGTGTGTATGTTTGTGAGTGGGTGTGTGCGAGGACTTCCAGAAATTCCTGGAGAAGGGGAATTTGTAAGAGGCTACAATCTTGCATAAGCAGGTAGAACAAGGTGGAAATTCTCAAAAGCAAGAGAAATATTTGGATGGTAGATTTTAGAATGATTTCTGTGTTTTTTTTTATGTTTTTGTTACTTGTTTATTTCTGACTTTTAGATTAAAGTATCATTAAGCATATCAATTTATTCAACTGGTTTTCAAATTTACTTTGAATTAGAGAAAAAAATTTTTTTACCATTCCACAGAGGGAATGGTAATATCTAAAGAACATATCTAATTAGATCCCATTTGTTTATTTTTGTTTTTATTTCCAGTATTCTGGGAGGTGGATCATAGAGGATCCTACTGTGATTTATGTCAGAGAGTGTTTTGCCTATGTTCTCCTCTAGGAGTTTTATAGTTTCTGGTCTTACATTTAGGTCTTTAATCCATTTTGAGTTTATTTTTGTGTGTGGTGTTAGAAAGTGATCTAGTTTCATTTTTTTACAAGTGGTTGA
>SJYV01040222.1:148812-190690 GCA_006410875.1 Neotragus pygmaeus
GGACACGACTGAGCGACCGAACTGAACTGAACTTGTTTCCTTTGTTTGATATGGAGATTTCAGTGTGTTCACATGCCAAGGAGGAGAAAATCCTAACAGGACAAAAATACAAGAAAATCAGTGGTACCAAATAAGGACAAAAGTGGAGTGGAGTCGATGGAATAATGGAGATTAAATTTCTGACAGTAGGAAAAATAATTCCTCTAAATTGTAGAGAGTAAGTTATGTCCTGGCCTAAATAGAGCTATCTAAGCAAGAAGGGGGTGGAGAAAGAAATAGGAAAATGAGGAGGTTGCCTCCTGACAGGCACTCTGTGGTCAAGGAGGTAAGAAAATCATCTGCTAAGAAATGTGGGAAAGTCAGCAGAATCTGGCCCAGGGAAGAATATTTAAGGTCTGAAATAACTTAATAAATTATGCATGCACATGTCAGCTTACTGGTTAAGTTTATTGAGAAAAAAAGTAATAATAACACAAATGAAAGCATTTGTAAAAAAGAGTTAAAAACTATATTTGTGAACATTCTTACTCCCTGACTTTTGTTTCTTAATTTCATTTGTATCCTTGTACCCTGCCAATAAGTGGCACCCGTTCCATAAGGATATTCTACATGTAGGTAATATGCTTTCTGTTAGGCAAATTGCAACAGTATTTAATAAGCATAAAAAATCATTGGCCCTACATATTTACTTTATGTTTACATTTATTATTTGTTGTTGTTGTTCACTCAGTCATGGCCTACCCTTTGTGACCCCATGGACTGCAACATGCCAAGTTTTCCTGTCCCTCCCCATCTCCCGGAACTTGCTCAAACTCACGTCCATTGACTCGGTGATGCCATCCAGCCATCGCATCCTCCGTCATCCCCTTCTCCTCCTGCCTTCAATCTTTCCCAGCATCAGGGTCTTTTCCAATGAGTTAGTTCTTCACATCAGGTGGCCAAATTATTAGAACTTCAGCTTTAGCATCAGTCCTTCCAAAGAATATTCAGGGTTGATTTACATTTATCATAAATTCCATTATTTTCCAAGACGGTGGATTAATACTAGTGGTGGAAAATGGGCTTAAAACTATTTTAATAGGAAAACTGTATAAATTTACTTTTACATGAAAAGAACACAATGTAATCACAGCATATAAATCTTTACTAAAGAGCTATATTATATTTTCACTTGTAATTTTTTCTCCTACCCTGTTATCTTATTTTAATTCCACTTTAATTGCATGTTGATTTTCTGAAAGGGAAGAGTAAAATAAAATAAATGACACAATGATTTAGACACCGCAGTAGTTCAGCTCAGATTACAGATTGATGATATATAACTGCGTTAAATGAAATATACTACATGAGTAAGATTTTAAGGAAACATTGCAAAATATCTACATTCTGCATTAGAAACTGATTTCGTTGTAAATTCAAAATTCCTTCAGTTAGTACTGGTTGTCTAGAGAACCTAGTTGATAATGAGGCTTCATTTGTACCCACCAGGAAAGCTCCATGATAGATTAAAGATGTCTGGTTCAGTCATCNTATTTCATATGTGGTTAAGAGTTGAATTCCTATGGAGTCACATTCCTAAGCCAAAAGTAATGATCTAAATCTGAGCAAAAACTTCTGGTGGAAGTCTCCTAATAACTCATTGAGAATGTAAATGCAATGAACTGTAAATTAATATCTCCTGCAAAGATTGAGCTGGATATTTCTCAAAGTAATAAATTTGCTCAATACTTTTTAAAAATTTTGTTTCATTCCTACAAAGGACAAATGGCTACTGTGAATGACAAAAGATCAATCAATTAAAGTAGTACTGGTATAAAATAATATCAAGTTTGCTGTTAGATATATCATCTTGAATTTGGTGCTGCTCTTCTAAAGTACTTCTGCAACTATACTGTGTCAAACTTGAGTTCAAACTGCTTTCATATACAAAGTCAACCATTAGTCATTAACAAAAATTGTTAAATATTTAACCCAATACCTTTTTCTAGTGTTCGCAAGAATTGTACTAGATTGGTGAACAGAAAGCCTACACATACAATCTCCTAATTATAGTGCAGTACCTGATAATAGAAAATGAATTTTTAATTGTAAAATGGGCAGCCTGTTGAACTTTCCTACGAAATTTGATTTTACAGCGTAAGCAAAATGGTTAATTTCAACTCAAATTCTCGTTAAATCTATAAATGGAAGGTGGTTTTTTTAATGTCAAAAAAGTAATTTTAAAAATTTAAGAGTAAAAATGACCCACTGCTGGGCATACACACTGAGGAAACCAAAATAGAAAGAGATACATGTACCCCAATGTTCATCGCAGCACTGTTTATAATAGCCAGAACATGGAAACAACCTAGATGTCCAGCAGCAGATGAATGGATAAGAAAGCAGTGGTACATATACACAATGGAGTATTACTCAGCCATTAAAAAGAATACATTTGAATCAGTTCTAATGAGATGGATGAAACTGGAGCCAATTATACAGAGTGAAGTAAGCCAGAAAGAAAAACACCAATACAGTATACTAACGCACATATATGGAATTTAGAAAGATGGTAACGATAACCCTGTATGCGAGACAGCAAAAGAGACACAGATGTATAGAACAGTCTTTGGACTCTGTGGGAGAGGGCAAGGGTGGAATGATTTGGGAGAATGGCATTGAAACATGTATAATATCATATAAGAAATGAATCGCCAGTCCAGGTTCAATGCACTTTACTGGATGCTTGGGNGAAGCGGAACTAAAGAACCTCCCAGTGAAGGTAAAGGAAGACAGTGAAAAAGCCAGCTTAAAACTAAATATTAAAAGAAAAGCAAAACTAAGATCATGGCATCTGCCCATTATTTCATGCAAATAGAAGGGGAAAATGTGGAAGCAGTAACAAATTATTCTTCTTGGGCTCTAAAACCACTGTAGATGGTGACTGGAGCCAAGAAATCAGAAGACGGTTGCTTCTTGGCAGGAGAGCTATGACAAACTTAGTGTGTTGAAAAGCAGAGACATCACTCTGCCGACAAAGGTCCATATAGTCAAGGCTATGGTCTTGCAAGTGGTCACATATGGTTGTGAGAGCTGGACCGTAAGGAAAGAAGAGCACCAGGGAATTGATGCCTTCGAACTGTGGTGCTGGAAAAGATTCTTGAGAATCCCTTGGACAGCAAGGAAATCAAACCAGTCAATCTTAAAGGAAATCAACCCTGAATACTCAACTGGAAATACTGATGCTGAAGCTGAACCTCCAGTATTTGATCACCTGATGCAAACAGCTGACTCATTGGAAAAGTCCCTGATGCTGGGAAAGATTGAGAGCAGAAGAAGACGATGTCAGAAGATGAGATGGATGGATGGCTTCACTGATACAATGGGCATGCACTTGGGCAAACTCTGGGAGATTGTGAGAGACAGGGAGGCCTGGCGTGCTGCAGGCCTTGGGGTCACAAAGAGTCAGACATGACTGGGCACCCAAAAAACAAAAATATTCTTAAGTTTCATCCCTGTTGCAACATGTGATGTGACTTCCTTTTTTTTAAAGGCTGAATAATATTTGATTGTGTGAATATCCCACATTTTATTTATCCATTCATCTACCAAAGAACACTGGGGTTGCTTCCATCTCTTGGCTTGTAAATATAGCAATGAACCTGTGTATGCAGATATTTATTTCAGAACCTGCTAATGTTTATCTTTTTCAACCAAATAATTATAAACTACATAAAACCTGTTTACACAGAACATTGTATTAATTCTTAATAACCGATCTTTTATAGAGAAAGAGTACAATCAAAATTATGAATAACTGTACACACAAGCCATTTACACTGTTTAACTGGGTGATAAGATCAAAAATGATAAATACATCTCACTCTCTTGTGAGGTTTTGTTTGTTTGTATCTGTTAAGGCCCTCTCCCAGTTGTCTGACTGACTTTAGCAATTAAGGCAATTAGTCCAGTTCAATTTGCTTCTCTGGCCTTACATCCTGGCAGAGCAGATGGCTGAATGCCATTCTGGGAGAGATTCAGATAAGGCTTGCATTGCGGGCTGATTATGAGCAGCAAGACTGAGAGGCTGCCTTCCACCTCGAACCTGGAAGCAGAGGAATCCAAAGGGAAACACAGAAAGATGAGAAAAGGCTTTCAGGAAATCATTTATACTATTTGTCTTTGGGGTCTGACTTGTGCGGTATGACTTACGTTCTCATTCCTCTCTAAAGAACTTACTTATCAAAGGAACAGTAGAAAGTCCAGGTTAAAAGAGTTTATTCAAAGAAAGAGTGAACATCATTCCAAAAGATTTTAGTTTTTAAAATATGCAATGAGATAAAATCAATAATGGTAAAAGGTCTAAATTAGTCATATTGCTAGTTAACTTCCAAAAATTCTTATTCATATATTTGAATCAAAAGATGATAATGATGTGAAATGAAGTCACTCAGTTGTGTTCAACTCTTTGTGACCCCATGGACTGTAGCCTAACAGGCTTCTCGGTCCATGGGATTTTCCAGGCAAGGGTACTGGAGTGGGTTGCCATTTCCTTCTCCAAGGAATCTTCCTGACCCATAAATCGAACCTGGGTCTCCTGCATTGCAGGCAGATGCTTTACCCTCTGAGCCACCTGGGAAGCCTGATACTGATGTATTATATATAATTCCATTAAGTAAAATGATTCAATAAAATGAAACTTCAAAAGGCATCAAAATGTTTGTCCAACAATATATAGATTTTTCCCCCAAATTTTCTGCTATGAAATTCTCTCATTTTCATGAGAAGGAGAAAACATAATTTTAATAAAATAGTATTTTTTAAGTGCACAGAAAATCAGTCAAAACAGTGTATTGACCCAACATTTAAGAATATGGATTAGAAAAATACTTCATGTTCACAGATTGAGCTTGATGTGGTCAGAAAAAATGANTTCATGAGAAGGAGAAAACATAATTTTAATAAAATAGTATTTTTTAAATGCACAGAAAATCAGTCAAAACAGTGTATTGACCCAACATTTAAGAATATGGATTAGAAAAATACTTCATGTTCACAGATTGAGCTTGATGTGGTCAGAAAAAATGAAATTTCCAAGCCTAGACATCAAACAGTGTTGCAGTGAGATGAATCAGGGGCTTTCTGGTGTCAGGTGGACCTTCTCATCATGAGCAGGCAGGTTAAACTGTGCTCCGTACACTGTAATGAAAAGCTGTTTCCTTCTAATGACTCTATGGTGATTTAACCTAAATTAAATATTTAATGCTACAATCTTAGCACAACTAATGCTGATTAATTTCGTGTTCACAGTCCCAAAAAAGATCCACAAAAAGACAATAGTCCCCAGTCCTCCTAAGTCCAGGACCTTGCCTCCCAGAGTCAAGTTAACATCTGTCACTGAAGTCTTCTAGGAAGCTGATGTTGTTTCCTGTGTTGAAATTAGTTTGGAATAAAAATTAAATATATGTGCCTGCAAGACTGTCAACTAGCACTCCTCAAAAACATACGAGTCAAGCATGAGGGCTCCTTTTCTGATTTGTGAATGTATTAAGAGGATTGGTGGCTCAGCTGGTAAAGAATCTGCCTGTGATGTGGGAGACCTGGGTTCAATGCCTGGGTTGAGAAGATCCCCTGGATCTACCTACCTACCTACCTACTACTACTACTACCTACCTACTCCAGTATTCTGGCCTGGAGAATTCCATGGAGTTGCAAAGAGTTGGATGTGACTAAGTAACTTTCATTTTCACTTTCTTAAGGGGATTGGAGGAAATCTTTTTTGAGGCTACTAATCAAGGACAATATTACTCCCTTTTAACAGATCTAATTATTTAACAAATGGGAAGTGCATTGTCCTGACCTAGTGGGAGAGTAATAGAAATACACATAAATAAATGGGGCTGGACTGAACAGAGAATGTGAGAATTTAGGCCTATTTCCAGATATTTATCTTGCCTATAACATAAAACCACCTAATATAGTTTACATAAAGCAATTTTAATTATGGATGCTTGTTTTCCCTACCCTTAACTTGAAATCAAAGCCAAGAATTCTCTTTCAACCAGGAAAGCTGCTTGAAAATCTAATAGCTTGACTCTATCCCAGTGGTTCTCTGGCTTTCCAAACTTAGCGAAATAATTAATTGGATGTTTATTAAAATGCTGATTCAGAACTTTTGGCCTGAGAGAAAGTTCTGATACAGTAGGAATCTGATTTATCTGTGTACACCAGGTGATTCTGAAGCAAACAGTCTGGGAAGAAGGACAAGCTACATAATTTGTGACCTCAATGCACCTTGATCAAAAATAATCAAGAATTTCAAGATGACAACAGCAGTATTAAACCAAAAGCAAGGCCTTTCTAAGTATAGGCCCCTGTGTGACTCTGTAGGCCATACACCCGTGAAGCTGGCCCTGCTGGGCAGTTGATAAACACTGTTCCAGGTGGAGTTGAAGCCAGACAGCCCTACATGTCTCCAGAGTCCCTAGGGACTGAAATAGAACCTACCCCATTTCACCAAAAACCAGTCCCAGAAGGGCCAACCAAAAATGACTTCTCTTTCTCAGAAGTCCTTGAGGAATGATGTTTTAGGATCTTCTAGAACAGAGCAATTCCTTTTAAATCCAGTTTGGGGAAAATTCAAGAAAGAGCCAAATGTCAATAGCCCAGTTGGGGGGCCAAATCTGTTTATTTTCATTTTCTCTTTGATGGCTCGTCTATAGTTCTGTCCTTCTGGTGACATCACTATGAAGTGTAAAGAGACAGAGAGAATGTAAAAAACAGCATGGCAGGAGGCTTTTCTCCAGCTGTACACAGGCTGGGCCATGAGCCCCAGCATGGCTGTACATCCTCTCAGCCAGAAAACTGCCGTGTGCCAGGATGTCCATTGTCCTCGAGGACTGTGTCCAGGGCCTTTCTGCCTGGAGGCACTTCCTCCCCACCCAAAACCCAGGCACAGGATAATGACTCCTCCCTTCATGGTAAGAGGAAAACCTGGGTGAATCACCGGACCAAAAGGTCATTCCAAAGGGTGGAGTGAAAATGACAGTGCCTGGCAACCGAACCAAGGAAGTCTCAGATTTGCTTACAAAGGTCAGGAGGCCACAGAGAATTTGTGTACAGAGGTCATGCAGCTCAGCACAAAATGAGCTTGAAGGAAACCAAGTCTAGCACAAGGGTTGCAACAGAGTCCAAGAGCTCTGAACAGAATGTAGTAGCACCAGCAGTAGTGGATTTATTGAGGCAAGGTGGTCGATTATCACATGAACCCAATCATTAAGGATAAACCCTTAGAAAAAAGTGAAATTCCGTGCCAATAGAAGAGTAGATAAGGATCAGAGGAAAACAAAGAGGGCTCTGGCCAGGACTCAGAATTGGTCATCAGTCCTAGGATGAGGAAGACAGCTAGGTTGGTAGGTAGGAAGAAAGGTAGATTTAAAAATCTGCGTTATCTTGAAGAGGAAATGGTAATTAAATAGGACCTTCTCAGCTGTACATATTGCAATGAATTCTCAAATAATTTATGTTCTAATACTCTGAGTTAAAAGCAAACAACCCTCAAGAATTACAAATAAACACATTAAACCAAAATGGACCCCACTGTAACATGCTCTCAGTTCCTAATTAGGGAATTATGTTTTCCAAGTCACAAATTACACATAATCTCTGCTACACTATTAGTTAAATCAAGTTGGTCCAGGTTGAGCATTTCCAGATTATTTCACTTTATAAACTGTGTCAAAATAAAACATCCCAAATTGGGTTTATCAAGACAAGTCCTCAAAATATGGTATCAAATAGTATATGGTTGAGAGATCCTATGGGTGATTCAAGTTAATGAGACCAAAAGAGAGGGAGTGGCAAATGGAAGGAAGCAGAGAATAAAGCATCAGAGCTCCATTGGAATGTGGACAGAAAAGGGAATTACAATAGAACAACAAAAAAATATCATGCTATTCTACTTGAATATAGATTTCAAAAATTCTACCTTTCTACCATTCATTAGAAGCAAATATTTGGGGTTTCCACAAAACTATGATCAAGCCAAGTCATTTTTCTGAACTTCTATCTCATCAATAAAATGGGAATCATCTTTTGGAATCATTAGGATTAATTAAAGTTTCCTTAAAAAACTGGAAATAGAATTGCCTTATGACCCAGCAATCCCACTGCTGGGCATACACACTGAGGAAACCAGAACTGAAAGAGATACGTGTAACCCAATGTTCACCACAGCACAGTTTATAATAGCCAGGACATGGAAGCAACCTAGATCTCCATAAGCAGATGAATGGATAAGAAAGCTGTGGTACATATACACAATGGAGTATTACTCAGCCATTAAAAAGAATACATTTGAATCAGTTCTAATGAGGTGGATGAAACTAGAGCCTATTATACTGAGTGAAGTAAGCCAGAAAGAAAAACACCAATACAGTATACTAATGCACATATATGGAATTTAGAAAAATGGTAATGATAACCCTGTATGTGAGACAGCAAAAGAGACACAGATGTATAGAACAGTCTTTTGGACTCTGTGGGAGAGGGCGAGGATGGGATGATTTGGGAGAATGGCATTGAAACATGTATAATATCATATAAGAGACAAATCGCCAGATGCAGGATACAGGATGCTTGGGGTGATGCACTGGGATGACCCAGAGGGATGGTGTGGGGAGGGGGGTGGGAGGGGGGGGTTCAGGATGGGGAACATGTGTACACCTGTGGCAAATTTGTATGGCAAAACCAACACAATATTGTAAAGTAATTAGCCTCCAATTAAAATAAATAAATTTAAATTTTTTTTAATACATGCATTCAATTCTTTCCTTTTGCAAGGGGAAAGGATGCACATTCTTGTTGCTTCTCTCTCAAAAGCCACAGCACCAGGCCTCTTGAATAGAGAGCACCCAAGCCCCTCAAAAGGGAGCACCTTGCTCCCTCCAGTCCATCAATTCTAGCTCTTCAACCGGCTTCTCCCATGTCTCTGCTTCTATAGCTTTGTTCTCTGTGATCTGTGACTTTACATTTTTTATGCGCCTTTAGTGCCTCCTGGCTTCTACTTCCTCTTTTCTGGGTGCCCATGTGTTCCAAACTATGTGTACCTACACTGGCATTCTCCATTCAGACTACTGAGAAACAGAGAGATGGCATGGGTTAGGCAGACACAATCCAGAAAGTGCATTCCTACAAGAGAGTTCTCATGTCAGGCCCACACAGGGTCACTGACTTGCCTCCGGATGGTGCCTTCAGGTCAATCCTTTGTCCAACTAACTGTTGGACATGAGGAATCACCTGCAATAATGATCCTCAGAAGGAGCAATAGTTAGGCAGGCACTTAGAGCATTCAAACCTCAGGTAAGCTCGGAGCTCAGTGAGGAGAATGAGCATGGTCTTCAGCTGAGGCTGCAGAGCCCTTGCTCTGAGGTTGGTCTCTGACCCAGGCATGTTCCCCATTGGCTCTGTTGGCTACCCTATGGGTATCGCTACATGCTTATGACATAGAGAGTAATTTTTCTGCTTTGTCATGATATATCAGGACATCTTAAAAGCCTTTTTAATAGCTTATTTCACCTTTTAATACTAATTGACTATTTTCCTTTTCTAGAAAGAGCTTGTTTACCTGATTATTTTTTTCAGTTAGATTATTTCTTTCCCTTATTAACAAGGAGTTCATTATATATTCTAATTACTAGTCATTTGTCAGTTAGATATATTGCAAAATCTTCTCCTCCTCTTTTCAATGGCAACCCACTCCAGTACTCTTGCTTGGAAAATCCCATGGATGGAGGAGCGTGGTAGGCTGCAGTCCATGGGGTTGCTAAGAGTCAGACATGACTGAATGACTTCACTTTCACTTTTCACTTTCATGCATTGGAGAAGGTAATGGCAACCCACTCCAGTGTTCTTGCCTGGAGAATCCCAGGGACGGGGGAGCATGGTGGGCTGCCGTCTATGGGGTTGCACAGAGTCGGACACAACTGAAGCGACTTAGCAGCAGCAGCAGTTCCTCCTTTATTAACTGTCTTTCACTATTTTTCTTTAATGAAAAAGAGCTGCTTAATTTTAATGTAGGCACATTTATCAGCGTTTTCCATTTGTTTTGTGGTTTTGTTTTTTGTTTAGAAATTCTTCCCGACCCTGGTTCATAAAGACATTCTCAAAAGTACTCTTCCAAAAGTTGAAAATGTTGCATTTCACATTTAGATCTATACTGCAACTGAAATTGAATTTGAAAGTGAAAGTGAAGTCGCTCAGTCATGTCCGATTCTTTGCGCCCCATGGACTGTAGCCTACCAGGCTCCTTCCTCCATGGGATTCTCCAGGCAAGAGTACTGGAGTGGGTTGCCATTTCCTTCTCCAAGGGATCTGCCCCACCCAGGGATCAAACCCGGTTCTTCCTCATTCCAGGCAGATGCTTTAACCTCTGAGCCACTAAGATCTCAATTTTTTTCCATATTGACATCAATTGCTTCCAAATAATTTATTGAAAAAAATCATTTTTCCCACTTATCATTAGTAAAACCTCTATAATATATCAAACATCCTTATTTGTGTGGTCTGTTTTTAAGTACCCTATTCTGTACCATTTACCCATTTGACACTGAACCTGTATCTCACTGTATTAGCTATAGCTTTATAATGAAATCTGGATATTAAGTAGAACAAATACCCTTGATGTTCTTCTTATTTACAGTATGTTAATTATTCTCAGCTTTTGGCATTTCTACATAAAATTTAGAATCAACTTGTTACATTTATAACAACCTCCCCCATCTCCAAACAGAAACCCTACTCAGAAATGTATTGGACTTTCATTTAAGTCACAGACTAATAGCAGAAGAACTAACACCTTTAAAATATTGTCTTCCAAATAATTAATATGGTATATTTCTTCTTTATATAACTCTTCTTTAATAACAAATTAAACTTTTTTATTTTTCTTTGTGAAGGTGATACCCATACATGATTATATTTATTCCTTTATAGTGTATGTTTTAATGATGCTATTGATAATGTCATTTGTAAAAGTTCATTTTCTAAACTTTTTCCTTGTTGGGCCAAACTTCAATTAATATTTTATATTGATTTTTAGATCTAGAAATCTTGCTAAATGAGTATATTAACTCCAATAGATTTTTTTGTATATTATTTGCAATTTTCTTCACAATTAATTTTCTGAAAATTATAACAACTTATTTTTCACTTTGTAATATGCATGCCTTTCTTCCCCTGAGTTTTTGTACTGTTTCCCTGTTAGTCACTCAGTCATGTCTAACTCTTTGTGACCCTATAAACTGTAGTCAGCCAGACTCCTCTGTCCATGAGATTTTCTAGGCAAGAATACTGGAATGGGTTGCCATTCCCTTTCCATTTGTACTGGTTAGGTTCTTCATAATCATACTGAGTACAAGTAAAAACAGGGGGCATCTTTATTCCCAGTCTCAAAGGGAAAAGTTTTAAGATTCTATTAAAAATCTTTTAAGATTAAAAACATTAAAAAATTGTTTCTGCAGTTTGGTTTTTTGAAACAGATATCTCTTATCTTATTAAGGAAGTTCATTCTGTTGCCAGTAGAGAAGATTTTGATTTTATTTAAGTTATGAATGAGAGTTGATTTTATCACATCCTGTTTCTGTACCTATTGAAGTCATCACATGGTTCCCTCCTCTAATCTATGAATATGATAAATTACATTAACTGACTTTCTATTTTTACACAAACTTGTCATTCCTGGGATAAATCCAAGTTGATTATTCATTCATTCCACAAGTACACACTTTACTCCCAGTTTGCCAGGGGCTATTCTGGACATTATATAAATAACCTTGTAAGAGTACCACAGAGAGAAAATAGTAAAAAGAGAAAACAGCAATGAGAAACTGGGATGCTTGAAACTGAGAATTCTGTAAGTATTAACAGAGATTCTGGAAAGGACTGAGGTATGCTATCATAATTAAGTTATTGAGGTTAGGTAAGAAACATGGATCATTAAAAAAGAGGAAGTCAAGGAACTGAGACAGCAAGGTCTCAAAGTGAGTACCTGTGTGAGCATTAAAATCTTCAAACAATATGATCGAAATAAGGTTGGAGAGAGTGAGTGTAAGCCAGGAGCCAAAATTTTAGAGACTGAGGGTAAATGATCCAGGTCTCATTAAATGACTGCAAAAAGAAGAGATTATGCAGACTGATAATTCGAAATGAAAAGCTTAGGTAGACAGAAGAAGAGGGAAAGATTGACCTGGAACAGCAATGAGTCTCAAGATCCATTGCTGGGGGTTGGGAAAAGTGTGGAAGGAAAAACAGCCACCACTGAAGAAGGCTGGATGGGGAGCAACGTCCTCTGGAGAAAGCCAGTTTCCCGCTGAAGTGAGAAAGTGAAGAGAAGTGTTCAGACAAAAAGAGTGAGAATAAAAGGAGTTTCGCAAGTGATTGAATGTCAGTTCCAGAAGACGAAGTGGAAAGTTTTCAGATGTTTGAAAGAAGAGAATGTTCAGATATATGGGGAAAGAGGGTTGGAGATGAAGTAGTTCTGGGAATAGGGGGTTTCTTGTAAAACAAGAATAGTGAGGGAGATTGGACACAATAAAATTGACTCTGACGAGCTCTAGGGAGAAAGATGAGGCTGAGTTTAGGTGAGCAGAGAGCAAAGTAGAGGGGTCTAGGCTGCCTTCTTCACCAATGTTTATGAAAACCTTAGAGACTGGAGAACTTCAGACTTATTCCAATGCAGGGAAAGTCTCTCCTGACCTAGCCAATAGAAAGGGGTCAAAGCATACTCTTTCTTTTAAGCATATTTATATGTGTGTGTGCTAAGTCATTTCAGTCGTGCCCGACTCTGTACAACCCTATGGACTGCAGCCTACCAGGCTCCTCTGTCCGTATTCTTCAGGTAAGAATACTGGAGTGGGTTGCCATGCCCTCCTCCAGGGAATCTTCCTAACCCAGGGATCAAACCTATGTCTTTTAGGTCTAACCTGCCTATCACTAGCGCTACCTGGGAAGCCCCCACACACAAACACACATGCATATTTTTTACATATAGATATATAATATTTAGCCATAAATCAGTTCAGTTCAGTTCAGTCGCTCAGTCGTGTCCGACTCTTTGTGACCCCATGAATCGAAGCATGCCAGGCATCCCTGTCTGTCACCAACTCCCAGAGTTCACTCAGATTCACATCCATCGACTCAGTGATGCCATCCAGCCATCTCATCCTCGGTCGTCCCCTTCTCCTCCTGCCCCCAATCCCTCCCAGCATTAGAGTCTTTTCCAATGAGTCAATTCTTCACATGAGGTGGCCAAAAGCTTTAGCATCATTCCTTCCAAAGAAATCCCAGGGCTGATCTCCTTCAGAATGGACTGGTTGGATCTCCTTGCAGTCCAAGGGACTCTCAAGAGTCTTCTCCAACACCACAGTTCAAAATATGGGACTTTCCTGGTGGCTCAGACTGTAAAGCATCTGTCTACAATGAGGGAGACCCGGGTTCGATCCCTGGGTCAGGAAGATCCCCTGGAGAAGGAAATGGCAATCCACTCCAATACTATTGCCTGGAAAATCCCATGGACAGAGGAACCTGGTAGGCTACAGTCCATGGGGTCACAAAGAGTCAGACATGACTGAGTGACTTCACTTTCATATATATATATATATATATATATATGGCTGATTCTGTTTGCTAATATT
This sequence comes from Neotragus pygmaeus, assembly GCA_006410875.1. Lineage (NCBI taxonomy): Eukaryota > Metazoa > Chordata > Mammalia > Artiodactyla > Bovidae > Neotragus > Neotragus pygmaeus. The sequence continues at coordinate 162,483 of SJYV01040222.1, forward strand.
GTTTTTAAGATTTTTCCATTTGTGCATGTATGTGAAAATATCCTGTAACTGCTCTCATTCAGGTGGGTTTTTTCTTTTTAGTCTATATTATGGACTGAATGTGTCCCAAAATTTACACATTGAAGCCCTAAACCCCTATGTGACTGTATTTGTAGACAAATCCTCTAAGGAGGTGAGAAAGCTTAAAATGAAATCATAAGGATAAAGGCCTAATCTGATGGGGTTAGTGCCTTTATAAGAAGAGAAAGGGACCCAGACCTATCTCTGCCACCTGAGAACACATAGAAATGGAAATCATCAGCAAGCCAGGAAAAAGGTCCTCATCAGACACCTAATGATCTGGCACCTCGTCTTGCATTCCCAGACTCCAGAACCGTGAGAAATAAAATTCTGTTATTTAAGCCACCAGTCTAAGATACTCTGTTAAGGTGACACAAGCTGACTGCTGCCACTAAGTCGCTTCAGTCGTGTCCGACTCTGTGCGACCCATAGACGGCAGCCCACTAGGCTCCTCCGCCCCTGGGATTCTCCAGGCAAGAACACTGGAGTGTGTTGCCAGTTCCTTCTCCAATGCATGAAAGTGAAAAGTGAAAGTCAAGTCGCTCAGTCGTGTCCGACTCTTCGTGACCCCATGGACTGCAGCCTACCAGGCTCCTCTGTCCATGGGATTTTCCAGGCAAGAGTACTGGAGTGGGTTGCCATTGCCTTCTCCGACAAGCTGGCTAATAACAGTCTATTAACAAGCTGAATTGACTTCATTAATTTTTTTAAATGTTTTTAATTGGATTTTTAAAAAGCTGTTTGTTTTTGTTGGTCACGCCATTCAACATGTGGGATATTAGTTCCCCAACCAGGGATCAAACCCACACTCCCTGCATGGGAAGTGTGGCGCCCTTAACCACTTGACCACCAGGGAAGTCATGAGTTCATCAATTTTTAAAAATTAAGGTTGGTTTAACTCTTGCACTCCTGGGATAAATAGCAGCTGGGCATGATATATTATCATTTTTATATATTGTTTGATTCAATTGGCTGAAATTTTGCTAAAAATATTTTCATCTGTATTCACGATGAATATTACAGTTTTCTTCTCTTGTTATAGATTTGCCTGCTTTGGGTTTCAAAATAGTATTATCCTTGGGATGAGTTGGGAATTCCCCTCCAATTTTCTAAAAGAATTTATAATGAAGTTTGTATTATTCCTTCTCTAAATGTATGGTGGAATGCATCTGTGAAGATCTCTGGGCCAGGCAAGAATTTTCCTTTTGGAAAGTTTTAAACTACAAATTCATTTTAAAAATGGATTTGGGAGATTTCAATTTTCTATTCTTCTTGAGTGAATTTTGGTAGTTGTGTCTTTCAAGGGATTTAAACAGTTCATCTAGATGGGCAACTGTATTGTCACAAACTTCTACCTGTGGAATCTATACTAATATTAATTCTTACTTTCCTAGAGTTTATATCTTCTCAATAATTTTGATCAGTCTAACTTAAGATACCATTGATTTTATCTCTTTTGTCTATTTTCNATTTAAACAGTTCATCTAGATGGGCAACTGTATTGTCACAAACTTCTACCTGTGGAATCTATACTAATATTAATTCTTACTTTCCTAGAGTTTATATCTTCTCAATAATTTTGATCAGTCTAACTTAAGATACCATTGATTTTATCTCTTTTGTCTATTTTCTAATTCTTTGATTTCTAATCTTTCTAATCTCTAATCTTTTTCTTTCTCCCATTATATATGTGTTTCATTTACTCTTAGCTGAGGTCATTGATTTGAGACCTTATTTTTTATCTACTATAAGTATTTTGTACTAGAAATTTCCCTCCATATATATTAGCTGTATCCCACAACTTTTTATTTGATATTTTTATTTTATTCAGTTCAAGATACTTTTCTGTTTCCTTTTTTTTATTTCTCCTTTGGTCCAAGGTGATATAGAAGGGCATTATTTACTTTCCAAATATCTAGAGATTTCCATGAGTATTTTTCTGTTTCTATTTCTAATTTAACTTTATTGTGGCCATAAAACAAGCTTTGTATGACTCTAATGCTTTTAAATTTATGGAGAGTTGTTTTATGGCTCAGATCATGTTCAATCTTGGTAAGTATTCTATGCACTTGAAAAGAATGTGTGTTCTGTTGTAGATTGAAATGTTATGTAAGTAAGTAGAGCAAATTGATTAACAGTGTTGCTCTAGACTTCTATATATTTTCTGATTCTCTATTTTGTTCTATCAGTTATTGAAAGAGGAGTTAAGATATCTGTCTATAATTGTAGATTTGTCTATTTTTTGTAGTACTATCAGTGTTTTTCTTTTTAATGTATTTTGAGGTTTTGTCAGGAGGGGCAGGCATAAAGAGATACCCCTCATGCAAAGTAAGGAGCAGCAACTGCGCTTTGCTGAGGCAGCTGTGAAGAGATACCCCACATCCAAGGTAAGAGAAACCCAGGTAAGATGGTAGGTGTTGCATGAGGGCATCAGAGGGCAGACACACTGAAACCATATTCACAGAAAACTAGCCAATCTGATCACACGGACCACAGCCTTGTCTAACTCAATGAAACCTAGCCATGTCGTGTGGGGCCACCCAAGACGGGCGGGTCATGGTGGAGAGGTCTGACAGAATGTGGTCCACTGGAGAAGGNGCAGAGCCCAGCTCACGCCTCCACGACCCCGAGCTACTTACGTGCAGCCGCACAGAGAGAGGCATTTCCAGCACGGACGAGCTCACGCCACACGGGCCGTAAAACGTCTTACAAGGAGCGCGGCGTGGGGAGGTTGATTGTGAAGTAAACCTCCCACTGAGGACACTCGCGAGCATCTGTCAGATGATGCGTAGAGAGTAGCAGGAGGTGGGAACAGAAATCCAAATGCCTGAGTGTCTGTCACAGGAAAAGAGCTGCGGTGGGGGGGGACACTCACACACGCATGTCACAATATACGGACACACGGCGCCTCTTGGGCTGGCCGCTGCCGCTGGAGCAGACATGATGGAGACGCGTCACGGGGAAGAGAATCACGCTGGAGGGCGACTGGTGGATGAGTCACTGCGTCGTGCCCGACCCTCGGGACCCCGTGGACCGTGGCCCTCCAGGCTCCTCTGTCCGTCGCAGGATCATAGTGAGCGAAAGGTGAACCGTAACACACTGTCCCAAGAGACGGTGAGCTCCAAGGCTGGTGGACGCTTGCTCCTTGGAAGAAAAGCTGCAACAAACCGACACAGCGTGTCAGAAAGCCCGGACATCGCTTTCCCAACAAAAGTCCATCTACCGAAGGTATGGTTGTACCAGTAGTCACGTCTGGATGTGAGAGTTGGACCATAAAGAAAGCTGAGCGCCAAAGAATTGAGGCTTTTGAACGGTGGTGTTGGAGAAGACTCTTGAGAGTCCCTTGGGCTGCAAGGAGATCCAACCAGTCCATCCTCAAGGACATCAGCCCTGAATATTCATTGGAAGGTCTGACNAAAGCTGAGCGCCAAAGAATTGAGGCTTTTGAACGGTGGTGTTGGAGAAGACTCTTGAGAGTCCCTTGGGCTGCAAGGAGATCCAACCAGTCCATCCTCAAGGACATCAGCCCTGAATATTCATTGGAAGGTCTGACGCTGAAGCTGAAACCCCAGTTCTCTGGCCACCTGATGCAAAGAGCTGACCCACTGGAAAAGATGCTGAGAAAGATTGAGGGCAGGAAGCAAAGGCGATGACAGAGGATGAGATGGTTGGATGGCACCATTGACTCAGTGGATATGAGTTTGCAGAAACTCCTAAAGATAGTGAAGGGCAGGGAAAGCTGGCGTGCTGCAGTGCACAGACCTGCAAAGAGTCGGAGATGAGTGAGTGACTGAACAACAGCTACAAGGCCTGGTGGAATTAAGACTCTGAGTGCTGTGTTAGCGTTTGCTCTGAGTCTTCAGGGTCTTGCGAATAAATAGTTGGATGGCTTTGAAGACCACGGTGGATTCTACATTTGAGTTGTCCATGAGCTGAAACTTGGAGATGACTGTGCTTAAAAAAAAGCTTTCTCCCGTAAGACAACCTCTCTCTATGTTTCTCCTGCCCTGTACTCAGGAGGCTATGATCTAAACTATTTCCAAGCCTCTGCCTTATTCCTGGGCTTGTCTCTGATGTTGCCAAGGTCCTCCCTGCCTGTCCACAAGGACGGGGCAGCTTGCTTTTCAGCCAGGAGCCTCCCTCCGTAGGCGTTTCGTGACGCTGGGCTTTCTTCCAGAGGCTTGCCTGTCTGGTCATCTCAGATGGGGTTGCTGACGTCATCGGATGCCAGCAGGTATGGACTCCCGTCCTACCCACAAAATATCTCCAGCAAGGGCATGTTTCACGCCAACAGTGGGGGCCCTGTCATCCTCTCATCCCCCAGGCCCCCACACTTTCAGCGTGTGACTTTATCCTACCCCGAAGTTCGTGTTATGTTCTAAGCGTTAGACGCTCAGTCATATCAGACTCTTGCAACCCCCATGGACTGTAGCCCGCCAGGCTCCTCCGTCCGTGGGATTCTCCAGGCAAGAATGCTGGAGTGGGCTGTCATGCCCTCCTCCAGGGGATCTTTCTTCCAAGGACCCTGGGTCTCCTGCATTGCAGGCAGATCCTTTATCATCTGAGCCTCCAGGAAGCCCAAAGCTACCCCCTAATGTCTCAATTCCTCTCCATCCTCTGTTGGAGGCATCAGTCACTCACTGTGTCCTTGCCTTTAGAGATCTTCCTAATTATTCTGTGTTGTTTGTTTTTCCAGACACGATTTGCGTTATTAATATTTTTTTCCGCTGATCCAACAACTATACTTGGACAATTTTCAAAACAGTAGACCCTTGCCAGTCCAGCTGGACCCTGGTACCTGTGTGTGCGGGAAATTTACCTGGGAAGCAGAAAAGCTGTTTCCGTAGAGTTTCTTCTGCTTTAATCTCAACTTCCAATGGGATTTCTCAGCTGGATCAGTTGGTAAAGAACTCCCCTGCCAAAGCAGGAGACCCAGGTTCAATCCCTGAGTGGGGAAGATGCCCTGGAGAAGGGCATGGCAACCCACTCTAGCATTCTTGCCAGGAGAATTCCATGGACAGAGGAGCCTGGCGGGCTGCAGTCCATGGGGTCTCAAGAGTCACACACGAGTGAGCATGTGCACGCAGCCAACTTCCCATACACGTGGCCCCAGCCAAGTTTTCAAATTCTCGCAGTTAATTCAGCCCCAGTCCAACCGAACTGGCTTTATTTGCCACCGTCTTCTGGTTTTCTCAGACGGGTTTCAGAACCTTTTNATTTAAATGCAAGGAAAATAAAGTATTTTATATGTAGCACATAGTTACCATTTCCAGTGCTCTGTATTTTTCTGTATAGATTCAAATTTCCATCTGCTATAATTTTTCTTTTGCCAGAAGATCTTCTTTTACAAATGTAAATCTGATAATGTCACTCTTCCACAAAAACTCTCTAATGAATTCCAATCACACTTAATATAAAATCCAAAATCCTAACTCATGATCTGTTACATTCTACATGATCTGATCCTAAGTTACCTTTCTGATTTAATGTCTCCTCCCACTCATATCTTAATTCTTCCCCAGCCACACTGGCCTCCGACCAAACACATGCTCCCCTTAAAGCTCTTGAACTTGTTCTACCCTTTACTCACCCAGCTCTTTGCCCAGATTATCACTTGTCCCCCTCATTTTATGAAAATCTTTCCTCCAGCATCACGTCATCAGAAAGGACACACATACACTTCATTTCATACGCTTTATCTTACTTTCTTTTCAGAGTTCTTAATGTTACTTGAAATCCTATTGCTTTTGTCGATTATCACTTGTCTCCATCATTAGAATGAAGCTTTATGAAGGCAAGCAGTTTGTTTTATTCACCCATGTATCTCCAGCACCTTGACAGTGGCATCGGGCATATAGAACTGGCCTAGAAAGAAAATTGCTTTCCAATAACTACCTGAGTTAATTTTGATAATAACTATTGTTCTGTATGAAACAAATTCTGAAAAACAGGAAGGCTGGATTCTGGAAAGAATTCAAAAATAATCCACAAGTGTGGCAATCTTGAATTTGGAGTTTCTTTTCTATTAATCTAAATTAGCTAGCTTTTAATTTCAAAGCTATAATTAGGATTCTGCCTCAGGGCAATAGAGGATAAAGAACAAAGGGCAAGAGAACCTTTTTTTCTTCTTAATTATCCTTCATCNAATTCAAAAATAATCCACAAGTGTGGCAATCTTGAATTTGGAGTTTCTTTTCTATTAATCTAAATTAGCTAGCTTTTAATTTCAAAGCTATAATTAGGATTCTGCCTCAGGGCAATAGAGGATAAAGAACAAAGGGCAAGAGAACCTTTTTTTCTTCTTAATTATCCTTCATCCTCCCCAAACCCCCAGGTTTACTGAGTACACAGAGGCATGAGGAAGGAGGAAAGGGAGAGGATGCAGTGCTAAACTTCCCTGGGAGATGAAGGAGCTGCCCATCCCTCCTCCCATCATAACCTAACAGGTTCAATCAGGTTTTAGAAGATTTGGAAGTAGATAAATCTGTGAAGCTGCTCCACCTTGAGTGGCTTGTTCAGTTATTTTATCCACTCAATTGACTGGAAGGTGAGTGATGGTCGGAAGCCTGTCCTGTTGGACGCAACCAAGGAACCCAGAGTCAAGGTCCTCTGTCCGTGGCCACTGTGCTCATCTTTTCTGCACCGCTAGGACTAAAGGTTCTCACTTGGAGTTACACTGTGTGTGTGCTTAGTCGCTCAGTCATGTCCGACTCTTTGCGACCCTGTGGATGGTAGCCCATCAGACTCCTTTTTCCACGGGACTTTTCAGGCAAGCATACTGGAGTGGGTTGCCATTCCCTGCTCCAGGGGACCTTGCCAACCCAGAGATTGAAGCTGTGCTTCTGTGTCTCCTGCAATTCAGGTGGAGTCATAAGGGAACCGCTTGGAATTACATTATTAATATTGGTCCCTAATGTATACCCTAATTAATTTTGGTTTACACCATACTTAGTCATCATTTCCTGTGACTTATGGAGGTGAATTTATGCTACATAAATTCTGTTGAATGCAAATAACTGCATATTTTATGTTTTTCATCCACAAAAATATCCATACTTATAATCTGAGAAGAAACAATTATAAACTGTTATGGTACTAAATTTTGGATGGGGTTCCATAAGTAAGAATTATCTCCCAAACTCCTTTTATTACACCATGTTATCATAATTTATATATTTTAGAAGTATTATGCAAAATAAATGCAGGAAATAAAAATAGCACTTCACCTGGGACCCATTCTTTTCTATGACCCTGTAATCCACGACTACAATAAGAGTTAGATATTTTGACTACCCTGGTCTTTTACTTATATATAAATTGTCTAAAACCATTTTTTTATATAATCCACAGTCCACATTTTTCTCATTAGATTATTTCAAAGATTAAAAAATAATTTATATGAAGCATTTGACATATACTCAACATTAATAAATATTAGTTTGTATTGATTAATAAATGATGGTATTACATTTACATAGATTAACCAAAAACTGTAAAATGATTCTCAAGACACTCCTTCCAGTTTTCACAAACCTGAATTACAAGAAATCTCTAGCCAAAACTACATGCGCTGAAGGATATAGGGTGAAGTAATATTTTTTTAGAAACAACAGTAAATTGATGATTTCCTCAATCTCTTTTACAATGAAAATATGATAGAAACAGCTTTTAATCAACTACTAAATGTGATTTGGGCCTCCATTATGAGTCAGGTGCTAAAAGATAGCAGAAAACACAGTAAGCTCCCTGATCCCATTGAGCTTGCAAACTGTCATGAAAGAGAAGTATTAAGCACATGACTTACAAATATGAAGACTATTAAAAATGCAAGTAAATAACAAACCCCTAAACTAAAGGTGATTTTAGTCAAGAAAGACTTTTTGAGGAAGTGAGATGACTTTTCATTTTATTGATATATATAAGATCTCATTCATTAGAGATTTTGAAATCCCAGGAAATGAAATTTCAAACTTTCATATGTGATTCTGATAATTGTAGTAAAGTCATTTTAAGCAGGGGTTAGATTCTGCAGTTACCACCTGATTATTATATGTAGTTAAAATTACTTTTGGAAATTCATTAAACTACCCCCCAAATTCAGTATATGTGCTAATGCTGCTGCTGCTAAGTTGCTTCAGCCGTGTCCCACTCTGTGCGACCCCATAGATGGCAACCCACCAGGCTCCCCAGTCCCTGGGATTCTCCAGGCAAGAACATTGGAGTGGGTTGCCATTTCCTTCTCCAATGCATGAAAGTGAAAAGTGACACAGTGAAGTCACTCAGTCGGGTCTGACTCTTCGTGACCCCATGGACTGTTGTAGACCCCCAGGCTCCTCCATCCATGGGATTTTCCAGGCAAGAGTACTGGAGTGGGGTGCCATTGCCTTCTCCATATGTGCTAATATTTATATACTATTGTCAATGTTGAATTTTAACTGTATCCTGTGCTATTGGAAAATAGCAAAGGTTAAGAAATTCCCACACACACTCCTTTTTGTAAATCATTATAAAAAAAAAATGACCCTTAGATAAGAATGATACCCTCTGTCAACCTAAATAAAGAGGTGAACTGAGACAAGCTCAGATTAACAGAAATTGAGCTTGTCCAGGAATAGCAGAGGAATTGCAACTCGGGAAACACATGCTGTAGCAAAGTTATAGGCAAGGCTGTTGAGGGCTTGGAGGCAAGGAGTACAATGAGAGGGAAGTCCAGCCAGGGTCCCGGCAGTAAGTTCTTTGGCTTGCCGATGGGACCGGATTCTATGCAAATAGTCATCGGTCAGGAGATAGGCCTCCTTCTTCTGTAAATCAGGCCTTTGGGGAAAATTGGCCTCTTAATTCTCAAGTTCCATTTTTGTAAGGACACATGTGTGAGATTCTACATTTCATAGTCTCCAATTCCATTTTACTTTATTTATTTTTCTTTTTAATGTTTGTTTTTTGGGGTGTGGTTTTTTTTTTTTTTTTTGGCTGTGCATTCAGCTTGCAGGATCTTAATTCCCTCCAGGGATTGAATCCAGTAAAATCAGTAAAATGTAAAAGCACTGAACCCAGAATGACAGTAAAAGCACTGAGTCCTGACCACTGGATCGCCAGGAAATTCCCTCTCCAGTTTCATTTTAGATTGAAATCCTTTCACACCCCCTAGTTACCTATGATGAGACCAAACACAGTCCCTCCAAATTCCCACTCTTTGCTTCATAAATGATTTTTTTAAACTGGAGTTTAGTTGCTTTACAATGTTGTGTTAGTTTCTACTGCACAGCAAAGTGAATCAGCTTTCATAAATAGTTAGACAAAAGGCTCGTCCCCACTGATCAATGTGAACAAAACGCTTCTTAACCAAACTTTAGTAATTTTTCTCTTTCGCCCAAGGTTCCTGAGCTTTGGCTCACCCTTAGCCAGAGCCAACACACAAACCACCTAAACAGATAGGTCTCCGAATAAAACATCCTCTGAACTACTATCCAATCATACTATACTGTTATCTCATTTCACTTCTCCCAACCTGGTTCCTTCTAGCCTTGTTTACTCCTCTCCATAAAAGTAAAATCAATTCCTTTTCCTTCACTCTTGAGATGCTTGCCCTTCCCTCATCTTAAGCCTTTTGAATAAAGTCTCTCCTTACTAAGTCTGGATTTGTTTTTTATTTGACACAGAACACTGGAAACCAACTCAGTACCTCTCAATAAATACAATCCAATGGACACGAGTTTGAGCAAGCTCCAGGAGATAGTGAAGGACAGGGAAGCCCGACGTGCTACAGTCCATGGGAGCGCAAAGAGTTGGACACGACTGAGTGACTGAACAACACAAACCACGTTTTACTAGCATCTGAAGAGTTTAATGTTTTTTCTCCATTGTTCAATGGATAAAACATGTATTTGGTAATAGAGCACAAAAAATGCATGCTTTCAAACACTACAATCACAAGGAAGATGCAGGGATCATGAGAGCCCCAAAAGTAATCAAGACTGAAATAAGAGCAAAGGCCTGTCCTCCAACCCAAGCTCCAGAAAATATGCACTCACTGATGGAATGGCTGGTGGAAAGGCCACCGTGATTTTTTTCTTCCTTTTCTTTCCTTTTTCCCTTTTTTTTGCTCTGGATATATATATAAAGGCAGGTGTGAGATTCAAGTGTGATATGTCTTCTCCATACTCTAAAACACTATAATAGAAAGGGAGACAAAAGAAAGAAAATACAATAAAATCTCATCCATCAGGAATCCTTTGAGGATGTGTCACTCTGAAATGTTAGAGATTTGCTCACTTAAATCTCTTTGTAGAAATCTTTCTGAATTGCATTGCATATTTTACTGCTTTCTTCAAAAGGTACTCTAAATATAACTTAACCTTTTCTTGGATGATGTACAATCACTGTTATTTTAAAATAAAATTCCACTCTAGTGTATTGCAGTGATGAATGCATGACCTACTGTGGTGCATAAGACTATATAAGGCTGAGCTTTCTGAGTTCTCTTCTTCCTTTTCATCTTCCTTCCCCTCCCCTCCTCCTTCTTCTTTCTTTCTCCTTCATTTTTTTTATAATAACTGTATCCTTTCTACTGTAAAAAAAAAATCCAGTATTTTTTTCCCTCTGTCACTATATGTGCCTGTGACAGGAACTCTTCTCCTTCCAAATGCTTCTTGTTATATACTTTAGCTTTGGGTTGGGGACAGGAGGGAGAATGACAGAAATTTCCATACTTCTAGGACCTGTACCAGAGGATTCCGGCTCTAGGCGAGAGCTCTGGGAGCTTTTCTACAAAAGCGACTGTTCACCTGCAAGCAAACTACATAAGCGTTAGCATTTTTGATCTGCTTGTTCCCACCTTAGTCGTGCAGAGCTCTCTTTATTTCCTGACTTCCAGCCGTATTCCAAACATTGAAAAAGTAAGATATACAGAAAAGAACATCTTAGAAAAACATGGATGATGGCAGTCAGGATAAAGCCTTTTGTTTGGAGAATTTGGAGGGACAGGCTAACATATCATGTGAAAATGATTTCATTGGAAAGACCAGTTCCCTTTCAAGTAATATAATTTCCAAACCAGTCATTTTTTAATAGAAAGAAGGATCTGGAAGTATAATTTAGTGGAAAAAAAAAAAACTTGACTTGAGGCAGAGTACCTGGTTCAAGCTAAAGACCTGACATGCACTAGTTGTGTGCCCTTAAATAAGTGATTTATCTATACTAATTTTCAGTTTCTCAACTATAAAATGGAACTAGAAATACTTGCCCTACGTATAAAACAATGTTTCTGTCAAGATAAAAAAAAAAGTAATATATTTTTGATGTGGTTATAAGCTGTAAAATATTCAAAGTGAGTGGACTAACTAAATATCATCCACTGTGAACAAAGCATCTACCCACAAGTTTCTGTGAGTCTGTTGTAGCCTCCATGGAAGTTTCCCTCCTAATTTTCTGATGATTCAAAATACCTAGAATAGTGTCTCTCCAATACTGATTGACATGGATTGTGTTAAATTGCATTGTTAATTGCAGATTCCAATTTGGACCCCTGGGGATCGATGGACATTTTATATTTCTAACAAGAACAACTCACCTGGAGGCAGTTTGCTACTAAGCTATCAGTTTGTTAGAACTGCAGAAATCCCTAGAACTACAGAATCAGAATCTACATTTAACAAAATGACCAGGAATTAGTATGCATTTTAATGTTTGAGAGGCCCTTTGCTAGCTTATAGAAATGATGTTTTCAAAGGTAAAAACGCAAATTCTCAAACCCTACTCCACCCAAACTGCTGAGGTCTCAGACAAAAATGAGGAAGAGGGTTTTAGAAACTGAAAGAAAATTCCTTCTTATAAAGTGGCAGAGAACTTGCTGAATTATGCTCTAGAATTTTGTGGAAGGTAGAACTTTCAAGCAATGAATTTGGATCTTAGCAGAGGAGATTTGCAATCAAAGTATTAAAGGGGCCACTTGGGTCCTCCTTATTGCTTTAGTAAAATGTGAGAGGAAAAAGTTAAATTAAGAAAGCAATCGGTAAGCATAAAGGAACAGGAACTTGAAGATTTGGAACATGCTAAGCCTAACCATACTGCCCAAAAAAAAAAAAAGGAAGGGAGGGGGGAAATCCCTAGAACTAAAGACAACACTAGAGGTATGGCTCAACAGTTTCTGGTAAAGGATGTGACTCATGGATAGCAATCAACCATCTCAGCAGAGGCTTGGAAAAGAGATGCAATTATATCAGTGGTGACATTACCAGTTTGGACCAAAGGAGGGGCTGAGAAAGTGGGACAGAATGAAGGAAGCTGTCACCTTGAATTTTACAGGATGGAACCGTAGAAGTTTTTGGCTGTGCACGTGATTTATCCTTCAATAAAAAGGAAGAATGACCCCAAAGTTCATTCAGAGATCATCAGGGCTACCAACTCAGTTTCAACAGGCCTGATGGCCTGCCTAACGTGAGGTTGTGACCCTGCCTAAGGGCCCCCAAGACAGGGCCACCACCCTAGTAGGTCCAGAAGGCAGGGCATCAAACCAAAGAGGACTATTCGCAAGATTTCAGCTCTAACGGTATTTGCCTTGTTAGGTTTTGAACTTGGTTGGGATCCATCATCCCTGTTTCCTTTCCCATCTCTCCCTTTTGGTATAGCAATGTCTATCTTATGCCTGTCCCATCATTGTATTTTGGAAACACCTAGCTTGTCTGATTTCACAGGTTCACAGCTAGAGAGGAATTTTGCCTTAGGATGAGTCATACCTCTAGTCTCACTCATATCTGATTTAGATGATATTTAGATGAAACTTCAGACTTTATAGAGTTGATGTTGGAATCAGTTAAGATTTTGGCGGCTGTTGGGATAAAATAAATGTGCGTTGCATGCAATAAGGACATTAATTTGAGGATACCAGGGGCAGAATGGTATGGACTGAATTGTGTCCCCCCAAATTCATCTGTTGATGTCAGTCAGTATGTGACTGTGTTTGAGGATAAAGTAAAGAGGTAATTAAGGCTAACCAAGGTTGTACGAGTGGGGCCCTAATCTGATGGATGGTTTTATAAGAAGAGGAAGAGATCCTTTGACCTCACATAACTTGAGGCCTATGCACTCGGGAAAGGCCATGTAAAAACACAATGAAAAGTCAGCTTCTGAAAGCTAGGAAGCAGGCCCTCACCAGAAGCACTGTGTAACATGATCAGATTTTACATTTAGAATGGATTAGAGGAGGAGAACAAAAAGCAAGTCGTCCAAAGAGAATGTTGTAGTCCAGGTGAAATATGATGGTGGCTTAGACTAGGGTGTGATATTGATTGGGGGTAGAGCTGTGGAGGGGTGGACAGACTCAACGGATATTTAGGAGGAAAAATCAATAAAACTTAATGATGGATTAGATGAGGATTGTCAAGGCTGGCTATTGGCTTGTTCAACTGGATAAATGATGGTGTCATTTACTGAGATGAGATAATAGAAGAGGACAAGGATTATGGAGGAAAGAACATTCCCTTTAAGTTCTGTGTTTACTAGGATGCAAACAACATACACAGGTGGGGCCTTCCTGGTCACTCAGTGGTAAAGAATCCACCTGCAGTGCAGGAGACACAAAAGATGCAGATTTGATCCCTGGGTCAGTAAGATCCCTTGAAGAAGGGCATGGCAACCCACTCCAGTATTCTTGCCTGCAGGATCCCATGGACTGAGGAGCCTGGTGCAATAAGCTGAACACAACCGAAGTGACTGACCACAGCACAGCATCATACACAAGTATTGCAAATGAATTCTGACTATTTAAGTGCAAGAAAATGGAGAATAAATGCTACCAAGAGCTCACCAAATCAAAAAAGTCTGAACCACAAGCCCTTGTAACCAGGCAGGAATCAAAGCGGGTCCAGAAGCTGAAGAACCAGGGGTCATAAGAAGTATCTTTTAACAAGAATTATCTGACCAGAACACCCTGACACTACAAGAATTATTCCATTATACCACCAAAGTGGAAACCTCATCCTATCTTTATGTGTGTACTCCATATTAAAACTTACAGTCCAAGGTATCAGTGTCTAATTGGCTAGTTCTATGATCAAGTCTGTCTTCCAGGGCAGACAAAAAGAGGAGCTGACATCTTTAATGTCAGTAGTGGGAGGTGAAGCACTTATCCTTTCCAAGAGAATATTCATGAGGAATTCCCCAAATAGAAATATGGTTAGATACTAGACAGTCAGAAATAAAATGGAAAATGTACGGTCCACACCTTTGGCAGAGAAACATTTATTCATATCCTTTTCCCCAAATCACACTTCCCCCAGAATTGTTCTTCCTAACACAATTCATTACTTGTACCACAAAAACACACTCCTTTTCCAAATGAAGACAGTCCCAAATCTCATCAGTTACTCTATAAAATCACAAGTCTGCAAACTCTGGGTAATGTCCCTTCCTCCTCTAGTTTTCTTGTGAAAAGTATTCTGTTGTTTTTCAGTCGCTCAGTTGTGTCCGACTCTTTGAGACCCTGGACTGCAGCACACCAAGACTTCCCTGTCCTTCACTGTCTCCCAGAATTTGCTCAAACCCATGTCCATTGAGTCGGTGATGCCACCCAACCATCTCATCCTCTGTCAACCCCCTCTCCTCCTGCCCTCGATCTTTCCCAGCATCAGGGTCTTTCCCACTCTTTACATCAGGTGGCCAAAGTATTGGAGTTTCAGCTTTAGCATGAGTCCCTCCTATGAATATTCAGGCTTGATTTTCTTTAGGATTGACTGGTTTGATCTCCTTAGCCTCAAAAGTAAATTTTAGAGTTAACCACTATTATTTTATAATGGAGCTTCCCTAGTAGCTCAGATGGTAAAGAATCTGCCTACAATNAACAGCTACAGCAACAGGACCCTGCTTCCTCTTTAGATGAGATGGTCCAGACAGCCACCACTACCTTTTATAACAGAGAACAGGAGAGGGAGGCCAAGGCCCAGGAGAGGGAGAAAAGGAAAGAGACAAGGCACGCCCGGATGCTGGCCGCCCTCCAGGGAAGCCCTAAGGCAAACCCTGAGTCCTTCAAGGACAAGGCATGAGACAAATGCCTAATCTGTAGAAAGGCAGGACATTGGGCTAAAGAGTGTCTAAACCTTGACAAGTCTCCTATAATGGCTTGCTACAAATGCCATCAACTGGGAGACTGGGCAGCACTCTGTCCTTGGGACCCAAGAGCCTCAGGGTCAAGTGCCAAGCCTTCCCTCAGGATGGTTCAACAGGACTGAAGTGGCCCGCTAGCCCGTCTGTCACAGATAGCCATCATGGGGCTGGAGCCAATGGTGCAACTGGATGTGGCAGGTAGGCCTGAGATTTCTTGGTTGACACAGGGTTACCTACTTTGTCCTGACTTCCTACTCCGGAGGCTTCTCCTCCCAAACCTGTACCACTTTGGGTGCTACAGGAAAAATAACTACTAAAAGATTCACTCAAGAACTTCTTTGTTGTTGGGATGGACAAATATTTTCCCACCAGTTTCTGGTGGTCCCTGAGTGCCCTACTTCCTTACTGGGAAGAGATATACTCACTAAACTCGGGACCACCCTTGTGACGGGAAGTTTTTCAGCCCCTAGAGCTCCACAGCTCTTGGTTACTACTGAAAAACCCATTACACCTTCAACAGAGGGACCAAAACTATGGGAGGACAAAATTAACCCCCAGGTGTGTGACCAGGGGATTCCTGGACGAGCCCACCAAGCTGAACCGGTCATCATTGTCCTCCGAGATCCTACTTGGTTTCCCAACTGGAAAAAATATCCCTTCAGAAGAGAGGCTTGGGAGGGACTACAGCCTTTAATAAATAAATTCCTGGCTTGTGGGCTATTGGTCCCCACCAATTCGCCCTGTAACACCCTTCTTTACCTCTGAGTAAAGAAGAAGGACGGAACCTGATGCATGGTTCAAGATCTCCGGATCATAAATGAAGCTGTAGTCCCCCTCTATCCCACAGTACCCTCCCTATGTAATCTTGGGAGAAATCCCACCCAGTACCAAGTGGTTTACAGTCTTGGATCTCAAAGATGCATTCTTTTGCATACCACTGGCTAAAGAATCCCAATATCTTTTTGCTTTCGAGTGGGAGGCCCCAGGAGAAAAATACCAACAAATGACTTGGACAGTATTACCTCAGGGGTTCAGAGATAGCCCCCACCTGTTTGGACAGGCTCTTAGCTGGGATCTCCTAGATCTGGACCTGGGACCTAATGGGAAAATATCACAATATGTAGATGACCTACTAATCTGCTCTCCAGATGAGAAAAATGCCCAACAACATGCAATTCAGGTTCTAAACTTTTTGGCAGAGAGGGGACATAAAGTCTCCAGTGCTAAGGCACAGATGGTCAAGACAAAGGTCACTTATCTGGGAGTTCAGATTACACACGGGTCCAGGAGGCTGTCCTCTGATCGGGTACAAGGAATCCTCCTGTTGTCCTCCCCCACGACTCGAAAACAATTGTGAGCTTTCCTGGGGCTAACTGGGTATTGTAGAATCTGGATACGCAACTATGGTCTAAATGCCCAGCTTAAAGGGACAGGATGATTCAATCCCACTGATGTGGGGAACTCCTCAAAAGAAAGCAGAGGCTACACTAAAACAAAGCTTAACTCAGGCACCTGCCTTGAGGTTGCCAGACCCAGAAAAAGCATTCCAACTTTATGTTCACGAAAGAGAAGGAATATCCTTGGGAGTGTTAACTCAAAGGTTTGGATTTGAGCCCCAGCCTGTAGCTTATTTATCCAAGAGGCTCTACCCAACCCCCAGAGGCTGGCCCCCCTGCCTTTGAAATCTTGCAGCTATTGCAATCCTGATAGAAGATTCTTTAAAACTCTCATTTGGGGGCAAACTAACTATTTTTACCAGCCACCAAGTGAAACAACTCCTAAATGGGAGAGGCCATTATGGATGTCTGATCAAAGAATCCTCAGATATCAAGCAGTGCTGATGGAAAATCCAGGCCTCATTATATCCCCTTGTGAGGTTCTTAACCCAGCCATCCTCCTGCCTACCCCCGAGGGCTCTCTTCCCTTTCACTCTTGCCTAGAAACCTTGGCCCACTGGACAAAACCCTGAGAGGGAATGTCAGAAGATCCTTTGACCAATCCTGAGGAAATCAGGTACACTGATGGGAGCAGCTTTGTCTTGGATGGAAAAAGAAGAGCCGGGTATGCAGTAGTCTCCAGTTTTGAGACCATAGGTGCTAAGCCTCTGCCACCAGGTACTTCAGCCCAATTAGCTGAGCTCATAGCCCTGACTCGAGCTTCAGAGCTGGGAAAAGGAAAAAGAGGAGCCATTTACACTGACTCCAAGTATGCCTTTCTGGTGCTACCTGCATACACGGCTATTTGGAAAGAAAGGGGCCACTTGACCACCCGAGGGTCCCCAATCAAATATGGTGATCAAATTCTTCGACTTTTGAAGGCAGTCCATCTGCCCACTGAGGATTCAGTCTCCCATTGGAAAGGACACCAAAAAGAGAGCACAGAAGTGGCACGAGGGAACCAAGCAGCTGATCAGGCAGCTAAGAGAGCAGCGTTACAGAACTATGACCTAACCACCTTAGTTCCACAGATTAATTTGCCAGAAGCTCCTTCATATACTGAAGGTGAGATTACTAAAGCTAAGAGCGAGGGCTTTCAAGAAGATCATATGGGGTGGTTCCAAAAAGGGGGATTCCTTTTTCTGCCTGGGGACCTCCAGTGGAAGTTGGCTAACTCCTTACATGCCACCACTCATTTAGGGGAAAAGGCCCTCCAAAGATGACTAGACAGGTCCTTCAGAGGAACAGGCCTCCAAATGGCTATAAGGCAAGTGGTCTCCTCTTGTCCCACTTGCCAGTTAAACAACCCCCAAGGAACTCGAAGATTGCAGCTGGCCCAGCCCGTCCAAAGACATGGGACGTACCCAGGGGAGGACTGGCAGATGGACTTCACCCAGATGCCAGTTTCTCAAGGGTATAAATACCTATTAGTCATGATAGATACATTCACAGGATGGATTGAAGGCTTTCCCACCTGGACTGAGACGGCTGAAGAGGTGGTAAAAAAAGCTGCTCCATGAAATCATTCTGAGATTTGGTCTGCCCAGGTCATTACAAAGTGACAATGGGACATCATTTATTTCTAAGGTCACCCAAGGGGTCTCTAATGCATTGGGCATTAACCTATTATTTCCATTGTGCTTGGAGGCCTCAGTCTTCAGGAAAAGTAGAAAGAGCCAACCAATTCTTAAAATCAGCGATCAAAAAGATAACCCAGGAGACATCCATGGGGTGGAAGGAGGCTTTACCAATAGCTCTCCCCCACACTGGTATTGCACCTAAGGAACAGGTTGGTCTTAGTCCTTATGAGATGCTATATGGGAGACCTTTTGTTTATGTCAATGACCTCTTCCTAGATCCAGAGGCTTAGACCCTCTAGTGTTATACCATGGCCATTGGGCAATTCCAACAGGATATACGCTTGTGGGGTGTGAACCAGGACCCAAAAGGTTCTAAAGAGTCACCACTATATGCTTCAGGGACTCAAGTCCTAATTAAAGTCCCCAAAAGCTCAACTCCAGCCCACAGGGAAGGGCCCCTAACCTGTAATATTTTCTACCTCCACAGCAGTCAAGGTACCAGGACACGATTCCTAGATTCACTACTTATGAGTCAAGCTGTGGAAGAAAACAGAAGAGGACATTCAGTATACCTGCAAGCCCCTGGGAGATCTCAGATACCTATTCAGAACTACAAATGAGTGTCATTCTAATGAACACCCTCAAAATCTAGTTTCTGGGGACAAAATTTTTCAGGACAGCTCTAAAGAGCCAACACAGCTTGGCAGGGGTTGTACTCCAAAACAGACAGGCAATAGATCTTCTGATCCCTGAACAAGGAAGGACTTGAGCCATCCTGAGGATGGAAATTTGGAGTTGGCTACACTTGGATAGCATATTCAAAAGGAGAGACATTACCTTGGCGACTAAGTTCCGTCTAGTCAAGGCTATGGTTTTTCCAGTAGTCATGTATGGACTGTGAAGAAGGCTGAGCGCCGAAGAATTGATGCTTTTGAACCGTGGTGTTGGAGAAGACTCTTGAGAGTCCCTTGGACTGCAAGGAGATCCAACCAGTCCATTCTGAAGGAGATCAGCCCTGGGTGTTCTTTGGAAGGAATGATGCTAAAACTGGAACTCCAGTACTTTGGCCACCTCATGCAAAGAGTTGACTCATTGGAAAAGACTCTGATGTTGGGAGGGATTGGGGGCAGGAGGAGAAGGGGACGACCGAGGATGAGATGGCTGGATGGCATCACTGACTCAATGGATGTGAATCTGAGTGAACTCCAGGAGTTGGTGATGGACAGGGAGGCCTGGCGTGCTGCAATTCACAGGGTCTCAAAGAGTCGGACATGACTGAGCGACCGAACTGAACTGAATGCCCCTACTAGTCCTTGTTATGTCATATTGATGCTGCTTATGATTGTTCCATGTATTATCAATCNAAGAGTTGACTCATTGGAAAAGACTCTGATGTTGGGAGGGATTGGGGGCAGGAGGAGAAGGGGACGACCGAGGATGAGATGGCTGGATGGCATCACTGACTCAATGGATGTGAATCTGAGTGAACTCCAGGAGTTGGTGATGGACAGGGAGGCCTGGCGTGCTGCAATTCACAGGGTCTCAAAGAGTAGGACACGACTGAGCGACCGAACTGAACTGAATGCCCCTACTAGTCCTTGTTATGTCATATTGATGCTGCTTATGATTGTTCCATGTATTATCAATCGTCTAACCTGTTCTGTCTCTGCCCAGGTCAATGAGCTACAACAAGCAGTGCCAGTTCAACAAGGATATATAAAACTACAGCTGACCATGGAAAATATGTCACCCTTAGATGGACACAGCTATAAGGACTCTGAGGCCTGAGACTAGCAAGAGGGGGAGGCCCAATACCCCTTGGCACCCCAGTTCAGCAGGAAGTAGCCAGAGAGGCCTCGATGCCCCTATTCCCAAAGACTTCCCAACATCCCATCTCTTGAGGGGGAGAATGTTAGGTAGTTAGAATAGGGAAAAGGAGTCCAGAATGGCGTCCAAAGGCCAGAGTGAGGACTTCAGGTGGAAGAGACAACACTCCTGGCTAGCCCAGTTTACATAGGGCAGCCCCATGGAGGAGGAAAAACCATATAAAAAGAGCAGCCGAAGGGCCGGGGGTCTCTCTCTCCCCACCGCACACACTTGTTCTCTCTCTGAGTCAGCATGCCCTCATGTCTCGAGGATGTATTTTCCTGTTATTTTCTAAATAAAACTGAGCTGTAACACAGAGCTGTAACACTGATTTGTCCAAGAGCTATAACACGGTCTGAGAGCTGGGACATGCCGAGGGCTTTAATGTCCGTCGCTTCAAATTTTTGAGACCACACAGAACCGAGGAGATTACACTCCCCTGACAATTAGGGTATTCTTTTAGGTGATGGAAAGTCTAGGTATGAGCTCTGGGGCTCTTCCATCTGGGAGGCCTGGTTTTCTAGTTGGTATGTCGTTTCCATAGATACTGGGCATATAGCTCAAAGTCCACCGTCCAGCCCAAGATGAAGCCTGTTCTGTCTGTTTCCTCCTTCACCTTAACCTTTCTGTGCTTCAGTTGCAGCATCTATAAAATGGAGATATTGCTAACACAACTCTCTTCCAGGGCTGTTGTGAGGAATAAATGAGTTAATATGTCAAAAGGGCAGGAAACAACCTGACAAAGTCAAATATTAATAATAGTAAAAGAAACACATAAAAAAATAAAATACATGGAATCATACAGTTAAAAAAGGACATGGAACAGTCCCTTGCATGTGGTAAGTCCTTGATGTGGTAATCACTATTTCATTTTGGCTCTGAAAGTTTAATTGGGCCTAGAAGGCCCTTCTAGGAAGTTTGCATTTTGTCCTGTTAATTCCCTGGTAGCTCAGCTGGTAAAGAATCCACCTGCAATGCAGGAGACCCTGGTTCAATCCCTGGATTGGGAAGATTCCCTGGAGAAGGGAACGGCTACCCACTCCAGTATTCTGGCCAGGAGAATTCCATGGACTGTATAGTCCATGGTGTCAAAAAGAGTCAGACATAACTGAGCGACTTTCACTTTCACATTCAAGAAGAGTAAAGCTGAGCTGGTAGGTGAGAGACAGTGAGGAGGGACTGGTTTGGAGACTTGGAATAACACTGAACAGCTCTCATAAAGTGGCAGGTAAGAGCCTCTTTAGAGTCGGTTCCAGAGGGAACAGAAGGGACTTCCTGCTAGTCCAGTGGTTAAGAATCCACCTGCCAATGCAGGGGTCCAGGAAGGTTCAATCCCTGGGTCCAGGAAGATTCCACATGCCTCGGGGCCCTAAGCCTGTGTGCCACTACTGAGCCTGTGCTCTGCAAAAAGAGAAGCCACTGCAACGAGAAGTCCATGCACCACAATCAGAGAGAAGTCCCTGCTCCCTATGAGAGGGTAACAAGCAGGAAGGCCAGGGGTCTCCAAACGGAGGAAATAGGCTGCAAGTGTCAGACATTTTTTATCCCTCTCTTAAGCAGCAGGAGGAAACAAACTAGTGTCATTTTCCCCCCCTTCTTTATACAAATTTAAAAAGAGGTTTCTCTTAAAATTCTGTGTTGCCATCATGACACCTGGTTCCACCGGAACTTAACTGTTCTCAAACCTTGAGCTAACCAAAGCATTTTTCTTATGGCAATGTTTGTCTTAAGCTGTTAATGTACTATGTCTTTACCCTAGGCTCTATCTTCAAGTCGGTTCCACCCAAAGGCTTAGATTTAGGCTCAGAACCAACTTGACAAACAGTATTTTATACTCATCACTGTTCTCCTAAGCTAAGTTAATGAAACATTGCATGGTAATCTGCCTTTCTTCAAGATTCAGGTCAATTGGTTTATGGCCTGGGATGACTTACCTAGTGCCATTCTCTGAGTTTTGAGATATTTCCTTTCTTTAATTAGCAGACTGCTAGGAGAAGGCAATGGCAGCCCACTCCAGTACTCTTGCCTGGAAAATCCCATGGATGGAGGAGCCTGGTAGGCTTCAGTCCATGGGGTCGCAAAGAGTCGGACACGACTGAGTGACTTCACTTTCCCTTTTCACTTTCATGCATTGGAGAAGGAAATGGTGACCCACTCCAATGTTCTTTCTTGCCTGGAGAATCCCAGGGACGGCAGAGCCTATGGGGTGGCACAGAGTCGGATACAACTGAAGTGACTTAGCAGCAGCAGCAGTAGCTGTATAACATCCAGCTAAAGACTAGCAGGGGGCACTCTTTCTGCCCCATTCTGATGTCTCTGTCGGAAGCTTTCTCTATCTCTTTTATAATAAAACTTTATTACACAAAAGCTCTGAGCGATCAAGCCTCATCTCTGGCCCTGGGTTGAGTTCTTCTCCGGAGGTCAAGAATCCCGGTGTCTTTCATTCTTCAGCAACAACCTTTCACCTACAGCTAGAGAAAACCCTGTGCAGCAAGGAAGACCCAGTGCAGCCAAGAATAAATAAATAAATAAAAATTTAAAAAGAATATACCTATTAATAATTACTAAAAATCAAAGCTTCTCTGTTCATGGGATTCTCCATGCAAGAATACTTCTCTGTTTGTGGGATTCTCCAGGCAAGAATACAAGTGGGTTGCCATTTCCTTCTCCAGTGGATTATTCAATGTATGTTCTTACAAAACAAAGGGAATAGAAGAATTCACGGAGACAGTAAGCATAGGTGGATTTTGCTAAAGAGAGAAACAAAAGGACAGTAACACGTGGGGAATGTGGGGCCGATGGAAGTTTTGCTTTAATGGGTGGAATTGAAGACTTAAAAATTTACATACCTTCCTGCTCCTTCTGTCTCTGTAACTCAGCTTGCTCCTTGCAAAGTCTGGATCACATAGGTCTCAGAAAGTGGGGACTCAGAATACTAGGATCTGGAGCTTATCTCACCCTTGTTCTGCTCTTTGCAATCGCCCAACCCCAGCAAACCTTTTTAATCATGCTTGTTTGTGTATAAAAACTCCATAACCCCTTTGTTCAGGGCTCAGAGTTTGGAGTGTTAACTCCTCTGGGCCCGCTGGCATAATAAACCTGAGTTCTCCAGCTCTCCGGGTGTAGTGCCTGGTTTCTGCAACAGAATGATTCTACAGAATATGAACGATGGGGTAGAATTCTCAGAGGGCAATCCCAGAAGTTGACTCGGGATGGGAGCCAGTGTAAAAACGGCAGGGTTTGTCTTGGAGAGAAGGAGAGCGTTGGGGGCCATAATTACTCCCCCTTTACTGATGGGGAGATCCTTTTCCAGAAGGCTGAAATGTGGCGAATCGCGGGCTGGAACGGAGACCACTCGTAGCGCTCCCTCTCCTTCACCGGAAGCAGAAAACCCC
This sequence comes from Neotragus pygmaeus, assembly GCA_006410875.1. NCBI lineage: Eukaryota > Metazoa > Chordata > Mammalia > Artiodactyla > Bovidae > Neotragus > Neotragus pygmaeus. The sequence continues at coordinate 185,919 of SJYV01040222.1, forward strand.
CAAGCCTGCAGGAAATGGGCAGGGCCTACGAGGGTAAGGGAAACAGTGGAGGCGGGCCTAGGGGAGAGAGGGCAGGCCTCTGCCTTTGCAGAATTGCGGTGGGGTGGGAGGCCGAGTCTGGAGCCAGAAGGGCAGGGTTTGTTTGGGGTGAGAGAACGGATGGTGACACTGGGCGAGGGGTCTGTGATCGTCCGCTGGGCCAACGTGAAGGGGCGTACAGCATGCCTGCTGTGGAAAGCAGTTTGGGCTCGGAATGCCGGGAATCTGCAGGCCAGCAACTTGGGGCCCAGAGGAGACCGGAGGAGGGCGGATCCGCTAGACTCCAGGCTGCTGAAAATCGTAGAGGGGCGTGGCTTCTTGTAAAAAAAAAAAAGGGTGTGCCTATGTGAGGCTTGCAGCACAAGCCAATGAAAAGCGAGGGAGGGCGGAGCCTGTGCAAGAGGCGGCCAGTAGAGACAGAGCTCTTAGGGAAGGGGCCTGTGTCCCGGAGAGTGGAGGGCTCTGCGCATGCGCGGAGGGGCGCCCTGGATCCAAGTGGCCAAAAGGAGCAGGGACACAGGTACTTGGCCCAATACTTTCAAGTCGCGTGCCTGGCCACGTGACACGCAGAGCGTCGAATTCCTCTGGAGCCAGAGCCATTTCCTATGGATGAAGGTTAAAGTTCCACGGGGGTAGGAGGAGCGTCCCGATACGGTCCGACCTTGACTCACGGCCTGGATTCGGGAGTCAGATTGGAGTCCAGGCGCTCGGTGGAGGGGAGGGGTCCGGCTTCAGGAGAGGGTCATGCACGCTGACTTGGAGGTGTAGTCATGGGGTGGGCTCACCATTAGGACGAAGATTCGGGTCCTTGATATCAAAGAGAGGCGGGGCTTCCCGCCGGCCCATTGAGAAGCAGGTGAGTGGGAAATAATTGGAGGCGTTGTCGCCGCGTGGACTTGTGGTGGCCTTTTAGTTGGTCGTGGTAATGTAAGGGGCGGGGGGTTGGGCTAGCGTTGCAAGGGGCGTGGCCTGGTTAGGAGCCTGGAGGTATAAGGGGCGTGATCGTTTAGGTGCGCGAGACAAGGGGCGTGGCCGGGGTTTGGGCCGGGAGAGAGGGTNCAAGGAGATCCAACCAGTCCATTCTAAAGGAGATCAGTCCTGGGTGTTCATTGGAAGAACTGATGCTGAGACTGAAGCTCCAATATTTCGGCCACCTCATGTGAAGAGTTGACTCATTGGAAAAGACTCTGATGCTGGGAGGCAATAGGGGCAGGAGAAAAAGGGGATGACGGAGGATGAGATGGCTGGATGGCATCACTGACTCGATGGACATGAGTCTGAGCGAATTCTGTGAGTTTGTGATGAACAGGGAGGTCTGGCGTGCTGTATTTCACCAGGTCGCAAAGAGTTGGACATGACTGAGGGACTGAACTGAACTGAATTTAAAACTAAAGAAAACTCTTTTTCTAGTCATAGGAAGAAAACTTTTTTCCTTCAGTTTCACTCAGTCAAGAGTATATCTTCTAAAAAAAAAAAAAGAGTTATCTCTTCAAGTCATAAAATTCAAATATATATATACCAGAATTCTGAAAGGTCATTGTTGGCCTTCTCTAGCCAGGCTTTCTGCCTGAATTGTTCTTTTCCTGATTCTTCAAGCACTGAGCAGTAATAACACTCTCCTCATATTCAGACCCTGCCATCACTCAGATTTTCTCAAGTTTAAGAAATATAAAGTTGATTCTTTCGTAACCCTTTTGGTCCTATTTTTACAGAGTGGGGAAACCCTGTAGGACTCTCTCCCCCAAACCTGGGGCTCTTTCCCCCACTTTTCCTCTGGTGGATATTGTTATTATTGGTAGAAATGAAAGTATTTTGTATTTTTCCCATTTTATTTTTTTTTAATTGGAATATAGTTGATCTACATATTTGTGTTTCTGCTGCACAATAGCGTGAATAAGCTATGTGTATGCTTATAGTCCTTCCCACTTAAGCTTTCCTCTCTCTCCGACTCTCCCGTTCCACACCTACAGGTCATCACAGAGCACCGAATTGAGCTCCCTGTGCTATGCAGAAGATTCCCACTAGTTTTCTATTTTACACATGGTAGTGTCAGTTCAGGTCAGTTCAGTTCAGTTCAGTCGCTCAGTCACGTCTGACTCTTTGCAACCCTATGGACTGCAGCATGCCAGGCTTCTCTGTCCATCACCAACTCCTGGAGTTTATTCAAACTCATGTCCATTGAATTGGTGATGCCATCCAACCATCTCGTCCTCTATCATCCCCTTCTCCTCCCATCTTCAATCATTCCCAGCTTCAGGGTCTTTTCCAATGAGTCAGTTCTTTGCATCAGGTGGCCACAGTAATTAGAGTTTCAGCTTCAACATCAGTCCTTCCAATGAATATTCAGGACTGACTTCCTTTAGGATGGACTGGTTGGATTGCCTTGCTGTCCAAGGGACTCTCAAGAGTCTTCTCCAACACCACAGTTCAGAAGCATCAATTCTTCAGCACTCAGCTTTCTTTATAGCCAAACTCTCACATCTACACATGACTACTAGAAAAACCATAGCCTTGATGAGACGGACCTTTGTTTGCAAAGTAATGTCTTTGTTTTTTAATATACTGTCTAGGTTTGTTATACCTTTTCTTCCAAGGAGCAAGCATCTTTCAGTTTCATGGCTGCAGTCACCATTTTCAGTGATTTTGGAGCCCCCCAAAATAAAGTCTGACACTGTTTCCCCTGTTTCCCCATCTATTTGCCATGAAGTGTTGGGACCAGATGTCATGATCTTAGTTTTCTCAATGTTGTGTTTTAGGCTAACTTTTTCACTCTCCTCTTTGACTTTCATCAAGATGCTCTTTATTTTTTGCTTTCTGCTGCAAGTGTGTTGTCATCTGCATATCTGAAGTTATTGATATTTCTCCCAGCAATCTTGATTCCAGCTTGTGCTTCATTCAGTCCAGCGTTTCTCATGATGTACTCTGTATATAAGTTAAATAAGCAGGGTGACAATATACAGCCTTGACATACTCCTTTCCCTATTTGGAACCAGTCTGTTGTTCTATGTCCAGTTCTAACTGTTGCTTCTTGACTTGCATACAGATTTCTCAAGAGGCAGGTCAGGTGGTCTGGTATTCCCATGTCTTTCAGAATTTTGCACAGTTTGTTGCAGTCCTCACAGTCAAAGGCTTTGGCATAGTCAATAAAGCAGAAATATATGTTTTTCTGGAACTCTCTTGCTTTTCCTATGATCCAATGGAGGTTGGCAATTTGATCTCTGGTTCTGCTGCCTTTTCTAAATCCAGTTTGAACATCTGGAAGTTCACGGTTCACGTACTCTTGAAGCTTGGCTTGGAGAATTTTGAGCATTACTTTACTAGCATATGAGATGAGTGCAATTGTGCAGTAGTTTGAGCATTCTTTGGCAGTGCCTTTCTTTGGGATTGGAATGAAAACTGACCTGTTCCAGTCCTATGGCCACTGCTGAGTTTTCCAAATTTGCTGGCATATTGAATGCAGCACCTTCACAGCATCATCCTTTACAATTTCAAATAGTGCAATTGGAATTTCATCACCTTCACTAGCTTTGTAGTGAAGCTTCCTAAGGCCCATTTGACTTTGCATTCCAGGATGTTTGCCTCTATGTGAGTGAGCACACCATCATGATTATCTTGGTCGTGAAGATCTTTTTTGTATAGCTCTTCTCTGTATTCTTACCACCTTTTCTTAATATCTTTTGCTTCTGTTAGGTTCATACCATTTTTGTCCTTTATTGTGCCCATCTTTGCATGAAATGTTCCCTTGGTATATCTAGCTTTCTGGAAGAGATCTCTAGTCTTTCTGATTCTGTTGTTTTCCTCTATTTCTTTGCATTGATTGCTGAGGAAGACTTTATCTCTCCTTGCTATTCTTTGGAACTCTGCATTCAAATGGGTATATCTTTCCTTTTCTCCTTTGGAGGTGTATATATGCCAATGATACTCTCTCAATTCATCCCACCCTTTCCTTCCCTCACCATGTCCACAAGTCCAGTGGATATTATTTAAATAGAAAATAAAGGTTTAAAAGTGACAACTATGAAGAACCACATAATCCAAACTTTCTTTCCACCACCCTTTTCTGGTTCTTGCTTAGAAGAATCCTATATACACTGTTCTTTTGCCACTAGTGACATTCAGTTCAGTTCAGTCGCTCAGTCGCGTCTGACTCTTTGCGACCCCATAAACCACAGCATGCCAGGCTTCCCTGTCCATCACCAACTCCCGGAGTTTACCCAAACTCATTAGTTCCCTTTTTAGGCGAGGTGAGAAACTGAATCAATTTTCTTGAATGCTGTTGTGCCAGACACATTAGTTATATGCTTTAATCTAAGAGCCACCACAATGTTATAGATGAAGAATGAAAGATACAGAAGATGGGTGACTTATCACCCATGGTCACACAGCCAAGGACATGCATGTCTTCTATAATAAATCATTCTCTCATTCAATCAGTTCAGTCGCTCAGTCATGTCTGACTCTTTGCAACCCCATGAATCACAGCACGCCAGGCCTCCATGTCCATCACCAACTCCTGGAGTTCACTCAGACTCACATCCATTGAGTCAGTGATGCCATCCAGCCATCTCATTCTCAGTCGTCCTCTTCTCCTTCGGCGCCCAATCCCTCCCGGCATCAGAGTTTTTTCCAATGAGTAAACTCTTCACATGAGGTGGTCAAAGTACTGGAGTTTCAGCTTTAGCATCGTTCCTTCCAAAGAAATCCCAGGGTTGATCTCCTTCAGAAAGGACTGA
>SJYV01040222.1:193032-235329 GCA_006410875.1 Neotragus pygmaeus
TGTGCCATGTCCAGTTCTAACTGTTGCTTCCTAACCTGCCTAAGATTTCTCAAAAGGCAGGTCAGGTGGTCTGGTATTCCCATCTCTTTCAGAATTTTCCACAGTTTCTTGTGATCCACACAAAGGTTTTGGCACAGTCAAGAAAGCAGAAATAAATTTTTTTCTGGAACTCTCTTGCTTTTTTGATGACTCAGTGGATGTAGGCAATTTGATCTCTGGTTCCTCTGCCTTTTCTAAAACCAGCTTGAACATCTGGAAGTTCACGGTTCACGTAATGCTGAAGCCTGGCTTGGAGAATTTTGAGCATTACTTTACTAGCATGTGAGATGAGTGCAATCGTGCGGTAGTTGGAGCATTCTTTGGCATTGCCTTTCTTTGGGATTGGAATGAAGACTGACCTTTTCCAGTCCTGTGGCCACTGCTGAGTTTTCCAAATTTGGTGGCATATTGAGTGCAGCACTTTCACAGCATCATCTTTCAGGATTTGAAATAGCTCAACCGGAATTCCATCACCTCCATTAGCTTTGTTCATAGTGATGCTTTCTAAGGCCCACTTGAATTCATATTCCAGGATGTCTGGCTCTAGGTGAGTGATCACACCATCATGATTATCTTGGCCTTGAAGATCTTTTTTGTACAGTTCTTCTGTGTATTTTTGCTACCTTTTCTTAATATCTTCTGCTTCTGTTAGGTCCGTACCATTTCTGTCCTTTATCGAGCCCATCTTTGCATGAAATGTTCCTTTGTTATCTCTAATTTTCTTGACGAGATATCTAGTCTTTCCCATTCTGTTCTTTTCCTCTATTTCTTTGCATTGATTGCTGGGGAAGGCTTTCTTATCTCTTCTCAAACTCGTGCTCTATTACTTCAGGAAAACCTCTCCAGGAACTTATTTATCTCTTTCACTTCCTTTGTTAATCAAATCAAAAGAAAACAGAAACAAAACACCCTAAGGGTAGCACTAGTGATAGACTTGAAATGGAAAGAAATCTTCTTGGAGGAAAACTATACCTAAGAACTTCCACAAAGCTTACAACCTTGCAAGTTAGTTTAGAATCTTCCTGAAACAATCATCATATTGCTGCTTCTTCCAGACAAATCTGTCCTGAGGCTCCAACAATCATGATAAATAAAACACTTTCTAATTTAATGCTACTTTGATTACTAGCATTGCAACATTATTTTTTCCAGTGTTTTATTCTTCCCCGGGGTTTTAGATCTTTATAGAGCAGACTAGCACCGAAGCACCATTTACAACTTTATTTCTGTGGAGAGAAATGCTCTAAAATTTCCAAGAGCTATGCCCAAATACTTTGTAGAACACAATGTTTTTCAGTTGGAAACCGCTAATATTGATGAAATGAGTTTTGAAAACAAAAACCTCTTTCAACAGGAGCATGTAGGGACAGAGGGGGCTCCTTGATTCAGCCTCTTATTTCTGCCCACCTCTCACCCAACCTTGGCCCCAAATACACACAAAGATGATTGAAGTTCTGTAAAAATCATCTACTACTCAAGCTGTTCCAAAGTAATCTGAGGATGAGAAAGAAAAGGGTCAGATATATGACTGTAACTCCTCAAATAATTAAGAATATTATTGATAGCTTATTTTAGACTTTGGTTTATTCTCATCATAATACATTTCATGTAAAATTCAGCATTGCCCATTGAATTATTGAAATTTCAAGATTAATGTTCACAAATGAACAATTTTTTCATATTTATGTTTTGGTTTTTTTAAAAATAAAAGTAAAAACTTATTCTGAACTGGAATTTGAAGACAATTAGAAAATCAGCTATAGGAATATTTGTTTTTATCAAAAATCTAACTTGTTGGAATATCTTAGTATTAATTATTATACATATACGTTAAATTCTTTCATTAGATTACATTATGTTTTTAAAGAACAAAGAATGTCAAAAAGATTTTTCCATAAAACAAGAAGCACCTTCTAGAAACTTCCTAGTCAGAAAAGATTTTTGCAATTTAATTTTTGAGAACTTATAGCTTTACAAAAACATTTATTCACCACAGTTTTCATAAAAATATTGTCCCTTTTCCTTTGTAATCCTGTTTATAATTATCATTATATTTAATTTTAGCACATCTATGTAAAAGTTAAATCCACCCTTTGCTAAAAATGTTATTTTAGAAACAGAGAAATTCAAGCAGTCAAATAAATTGGAGATTTTTTTGTAATTTGGGGGATGTCTCCAACCAAAATCAAGTTTTAAAAAATTACTTGATGCTAAAGATTTTATCTTGAAACATTTTACAAATTGTCAAAGATACAGAGATATAAGCTCTAGAAAAGGAAAGATTAAGAATTAAGTTTGCAAGCAAACTTGCAAGAAGTACAAGGGAGTCGCTTCAGGACTAGCTGGCCACGTAAGAAAACACGGCAAATATCTGAACAGAAAAACTGCACAAAATTCCTAAGGATGCTAAGTTTACATTAGACTATTCGTAATGAGAAAACAGCAATTTTATCACAATCATTGCATTCACAAAGATCATACGTCTTCAGGTAGGAAAGGCAGGGATTCTGGATTTACAGGAAGTTTTATTGTTTGGAGACCAGAACAGTCTCCTTTATTTTTGCTATATATGAGGATACAAAGTATTGTGATTCCAACTGTAGAGTATGTATGGTTTTTAACTCAGGGCAAAGTCTTATATTTCACTTCTACTAAATGTACATTTTTACTTATTGAACATTCTGTCCTCCTTCCTTACCATGAATACACATGGTTGGTTTTCAGGGTTTTAATGTTGTTGATTTAGTTGGTATGTCTCTTCAAATACCTTCTCTGTGAATTTTTTTTAAACTTGCTTTAGCCCAAATGTGAGCATGCCCACATGTTTTTTATCCTACCTAACACGGACAGGCGCCCTTTAATATGTATCCCATAATCAAGCACCCATGCTAACTTCTTGGTTTAACCAGTCATTAAAAACAGACTTCACTCTTAATAAATCTGTTTCATAAGAAAAATATACAGTAAGAAAGCAGTCCTAAAATAAGCTACATAAAGGTAAACACAAATGAATATAATAGTCACTGTAAAAGATTTAAACACAATATTGCTCAGTCATGTCTGAATTTTTTCGACCCTATGGATTATAACCCACCAAGCTTCTCTGTCCATGGGATTCTCCAGGCAAGAATACTGGAGTAGGTTGTCATTTTCTCCTCCAGGGGAATCTTCCCTGTCCAAGGATTGAACCCACCTCTCCTGCATCTCCTGCATCGCAGGCAAATTCTTTACCACTGACCCACTGGGGAAACCCTAAACACAATATAGATGAATAAAATTTAAGGTGTTTAGGGAAAAAAAATCATCTTTAAGTCCATACACTAAATTTTAAATGTTTCCACTACAGGGTATGGGTTAAACTCAAATTGGTTTGATATCAAAATTAAAGAAATGGCGTTAGATTTATAACTTCCTTTCTTCATCACTTTAACATGCACTTAAAAGATTTTATTGCTTCTCTGGAATACTTCGTAACATTAATCTTAATGTTTCTAAATATTTTGTTATCAGAAATAATTCAATAGTTGAAATAATAAAGCATTCCATAAAAGATGATGATAAGAGACCTTAATTCCCAATGATTTAACTTTCCAACCTATCTACAAGTTGTAGTTTGAAACAAAAATTACTCTTCCATTATTAAAAATGAAAATTACTGTTTTCTTTTTCAGTCCTTCTAAAGTTTGTTACCCTGCTTGGATATGCTGCACTCTTCTGGGCATAGAATTTCACAGCAGTTATCCCCCCCAAAAAGCCATACAGTTGGCTTTATCGAACAATAATTTCCCATTAACAAAAACTTTAGGTGTATGATTCGTTTTACACAAAACAAATACTGTAATGGTGGTTAAAATGAATACTAAAATGAAATCTGTAATAAAGATTTAAAATTTTTATTTTAGATTTTCTCACACAGCCTAAATCCTGAGAACAACTATGCTGTGGGCACCTTCCTGTAAGGTGTCAGCTGTTTCCTTTCTTCTAAAGACAACAAGCAGAAACATCTAAAATCACCTTTCTAGAGAAGCTTGTGGGATAGAAGATAAGCCTGCTATTAACTAGCTTTCAGAAGTAGGAAATGGGAAGGTAGTCAACTTTCTCCTCTCTGATAACCCTTTATTTGCAGAGCAACAGGGGAATTACAAACACGTTTTGCAAAATAATGCTGTCTAGAAGACAGTCTCTGTTGGACCAAGTCCTTATTTCCCTGGAAGTAGTGAAATCCAAGTCAGTTTCAACAATTTTGAAATTTATTACTTGAAGCTATGGCAGCATAAAACTTCTTTAAGTGGAAAATATGACCAACTTGTATGAGGTAGGTGACTTTTGAAAGTGGGAGTGGGTGGGGGAGCTACACCACTTTTTTTTTTTCTTTTTAAGAGGGAGAGGATTCAGTCGAAGATTTCGGAGCAACCACAAAACCATTAAGGCTCTTAGGTGATAGGATGTTCGACCAAAAAGCTCAAAAGCTGAGCTCAAGAGCTCTCCAAATCACAGCCTCTCATCAAGGGACTTTTGGGTTAACTGCCATCGAGCACTGGCGGAATCCCTGCTTTGGGTAAAGAAGAGAAACCATGCTTCATAGAGATCTGGCAATTCTTGTCAAGACCCCGTCCTTCTCTGCCCTCCTGGAGCGGGCCCCGCACCGCCAGGCGCAGTTCCGAGGGGGCAGCAGGGAGGTCCTGCATCAGCCCAGGCGCTTCCCCCGCAACTCGAGACCAGCCACCCTCCGGGACCCGGGCCCGAGGCCAGAGAGGGCTCAACTCCTGGACCCCGGGTCCCGCCCGCCGCCTCCGGCCCATGGCCTCCGTGGAGGGTCAGGTTGCCCGGCTTCGAGCCGCCTCTCCCGCCCGCCTCGTGCCTCAGGGGCCCCGGCTACCTCCCCGCCCCCGGCCGGGCCCCCGCGAGGCTGCGCTTCCCGTAAACTCCCCTCCCGGCACGGCCCTCCTCCCCGCCTCGGCCCCGCCCCCGGGGGGCCCTGAGCGGCGCGTGATTGGCCCGGCCGCGCCGTCACTCTCCGGCCGCGTCACCGCCCTCGTTTCCGACCGCCCCGAGACCGGCAGTGGTGTTAGTGCTCGCGGGGCCGCGGCGGAGGGTGTCGCGCTGCCCTGTTCGCTCCGACTCGCCCGCGGGTCGGCGCGCTAGCCCAGGAGCGCGGTGCTCGGGGCTGCGGGGAGGCACGCTCAGACGCCACCTGGGAAGCGGAGAGACAGCTGGTCCCAGCTTCGGGATGAGGAGCAGGCGAAGTTGACGAGTCCCCCACCGCTACCCCTGCTGCGCCTCTCCCGCGCTGCCCTCTGCAAGGAGGTGACCGCGCGCGGCCCTGCTCCAGGTGTGCGCGGGACACCCCGCCCCCGAGACCCGCCAACTTCACCCCTAAGTCCAAAGAGTGGGTTCCGAGGGCGGTGCCGGCAGCTGGACTCCGGACTCCGTGCCGGGGGAGCTGTCCTGGCGGCTGTCGCGGCCGTCGGAGGGTGGAGACCGGTGGAAACTTTATCACCATCCTGGTTAATTACTGTGTTTTTACTGTTTCTCTCCCCGCAGGGGCTGCAGCGAGAGGTCTGTCGCGCGCGCGTCGTTTGCCAAAGGAGCCGCCTCGGGGAGAAGACCCTGAGGGGAGTTGTCTCCCCGGGGGATACCTGCAGCCCGGGCGGGGGGTTTGGGCGGCCTGGATGCCCAGGACGCAGCCCCGCGGCCGCTGACGCCCGGCGGCGGCGAAGTTTGGCTGCTGAGCGGCGCGGCGCGAGGCCACTGGACAGCGGGCGACCCGGCGGCCGGGGCGGCGGGCGCGATGCCCGTGGGGGGCCTGTTGCCGCTCTTCAGTAGCCCGGCGGGCGGCGGCCTGGGCGGGGGGCTTGGCGGCGGCGGCGGCAGCAGCAGCGGCAGGAAGGGGTCGGGCCCCGCCGCCTTCCGCCTGACGGAGAAGTTCGTGCTGCTGTTGGTGTTCAGCGCCTTCATCACGCTCTGCTTCGGGGCGATCTTCTTCCTGCCCGACTCTTCCAAGCTGCTCAGCGGGGTCCTGTTCCACTCCAGCCCCGCCCTGCAGCCGGCCGCCGACCACAAGCCCGGACCCGGGGCGCGCGCCGAGGACGCGGCGGAGGGGCGCGCCCAGCGCGGCGAGGAGGGCGCTCCGGGGGACCCCGCGGCCTCCCTAGAGGACAACTTGGCCAGGATCCGCGAAAACCACGAGCGGGCTCTGAGGGAAGCCAAGGAGACCCTGCAGAAGCTGCCCGAGGAGATCCAGAGAGACATCCTGATGGAGAAGGAGAAGGTGGCCCAGGACCAGCTGAGTAACAGGGCGGGGTTCAGAAGGCTGCCCCCCGTGTACTTAGCACCCCTGAATACAATCGGGGCGATTGACCGGGAACCCGCCGACGCCGCCATCCGCGAGAAAAGGGAAAAGATCAAAGAGGTGAGTGCGCCCAGCTAGAAATCCCTCCAGACCCGCGGTGTTTTTCTGGGAGAAATGACAGCCCTTTGAAACTCTTAACTGTGTGATATTACAGTGCTGGGGGGTGGGGAGGGGGGCTGAGGGCAGGTCTGTAACATTAGTGTGGGGAGACAGGGAGGATTTCCACTTCCACCAGATGCAGTGTCAAAGGCTCTTTCACTTCCCTTTTATTGTCAAAGTAGAAGTGACCAATTAGGATCTGAGGTTGAATCCCATTGTTTTTAACTTGCANTTTTTAAAAATTTGTGTTAGGGCGAAACAGTCTTTAATTTCAAATAGGATGTTTATTGCCTAGCACTCTTCACAAGAGGTGCTAGCTACATGCTTTCTAGTACTGACTGGATGGATGGTAAATATTTGTCATAAAACTTAAAACTGAAATTAAGATATTCCCCACCCCATGAAAACTTCGTAAATAAATCAACTCTGGGACTTCCATGAAATTTATAATACATACATAGTACATATTCCCACGAGGCTGATCTTTTTAAAATTGTGCTCAAGTTGCCCTTAACTTTAAAAAGCAAATGAAGCACAGAAGTGAAAAAGCACCATGGAACTTTTAGAAAAATAGTAATTTCTTTTTCTACCCCAACATTTTTAAAAAAATCAGGAAGCTTTTAGGGGTAGTCTATGCAAAGCATCTACACTATCTTTTAGAATTAGAACTTTAATCCTAATTTAGAGTATGAAATTTTCCCCCCATTTTTGTGTAATTACGAGGAGGNCTTTTAGAAAAATAGTAATTTCTTTTTCTACCCCAACATTTTAAAAAAAATCAGGAAGCTTTTAGGGGTAGTCTATGCAAAGCATCTACACTATCTTTTAGAATAAGAACTTTAATCCTAATTTAGAGTATGAAATTTTCCCCCCATTTTTGTGTAATTACGAGGAGGGTCTCTGAGTAATAGGGCCTGAAGACAGTCAAACTATCAATGTGATCCCTCCCTTCTTAGACTGGAACCCCCACCTGTCTAAATGGGATGGGAGTCGGGAGGCTGACAGCCAGGTTTGGGTCTATCAAGTACGGTTTTAGGACCAGTTAACTGTTGGGTCACAGTTTTCTTCTCTAGGTTTCTCAAAACAGGCCTTAGTTTTTAATTCCAGAACTGTTACATAATTAAAAGTTGAAAGAAAATTTTCATATTGACAGCTAATGGTGATGATATATTTTTATGCCTGACACACTAGCCTTAGGTTGTTCATGAGTCTATAATTTATGTTAACTACTGACAATTAACTTTTATTAAAAATCAGACATAGGAATAATCTACCTTGACATATTAAAACAAGACATTTTTATTTTGAAACTTATTTGTTTGAGTAGTAGTATGGAAAATAATATTTGCAAAATAATAAATGCTACCATTTGAAGACCTGACTCTGAAGGAGCTTGGATGCCCTTGGGTTACCTTGCCTGTTCAGCTCACCAAGTTCTGAAACACACCAGACATTGAACAGGAGCATATGCAAGATTTCCCACTCTTAGGACCTCCCTCAGAGCAAGTAGGTCATGGAGCATTTGTAAAAATTTCTCTCTTTAACAAGTAAATGAATAAATTTAAGATTTCAGCAGTGTAAGTATTAGAGTAGATGCTGAGTGTTGAACATTAATATATGTACAAATGCAGGAAAAGATTGTTAATGGATAATCAGTTATGCTCAGCTTAATTTTCTGTAAGCTACTGATAATTTCTTTGGGAGGAGTATTTTTCTCTTACTGGGTAACTTAACATTCATATAAAGGAGCTCTATATAGGATCTAGAACCTAGTTAATTCAGTGGAAAAAAGGTTAAAAAATGCATTTTCAAGTAAATGCATCTTTATTTCTTAAGTGAGCTAATAAACCACTTAGAAATTTGTGCTGATGATTCACATTTGTAAAAAGTGTCTTTGGATAAATGAATTTGTTGGACTTCAGCAGCTTAGTTAACTTATTTGTATTAAATTATATAATAAGCTATGGTAATACAAATTCATTATCAGAACAAGTTTATAGCATGGGTCTAAATGTCAGACAGGAGGAAGCCCAACAGGTCAGTATGAGTGATGAGGGCTATATATACATGGGTAGATCAGCACTGCATAGGACCCTTATATCTCATAACCCAGTAGAGAACCTGTGGCCTTTTAAGTCCTTTAAAACCTACAAAATCACAAAAATGTGTTTGTCAAAGGTGAGTTTTGGTTGGTCACTATAGGAGTAGCTCCCCTGCTGGGCTCTGAATACCATGACATGCCTTTCCCCTAAGGAGACAGAAATGATAAAGGACAAGCCAGTGTTTGGTATTTTAAGAAAGAGATTCTTTGGGGAAATTAAGTCTTGACTTTTCCCTCAATGTTCTTTGTCTAATGTCTTGTGTAGTATTAAATAATTGAGCTACCTCTAGTCCCCCACCCTTTACTACTAAATATCTTTAAAGGTCCTTTAAACAAGTCTGCCAGATTTTTTCCTATTATCAAAAAATGCTATAAAAATAACTCTGATTTTTGAAAGTAAACGTGCAGTTTTTAGTTCAGTCACTCAGTTGTGTCAGACTCTTTGTGACACCACGGACTGCAGCATGCCAGGCTTCCCTGTCCATCACCAACTCCCGGAGACTTGCTCAAAGTCATGTCCATCGAGTCAGTGATGCCATCCAACCATCTCATCTTCTGTCATCCCCTTCTCCTCCTGGCGTCAATCTTTCCCATGTACTCGAAGCCATAAAATATTGTATCTGAATGAGACTTTAGAGATAGCTACCATAAAGGCAGCTGAGACACAAAGATTGCCCTGAAAGTCATTTTGCTAGTTAGTTAGTGGTAGAGTTGAGCATAGAAGTCCAATCCTGGGTGAATGTTGCTCATTATCTGGACATAACTTGCCTCCTAAGTAAAATGTCAAGGAGGTGTATAAATTGACTCTCATATTCATTATTTGCAGACACTAATGTCAAGTAACTGCAAAACATGTACAATCCTGTAGTATTATAACTTTGGTCTCATATGAATTACGTTAACTATTGTAATTTAAAAAAAGATCTTACTAGGGGCATGGTTAAGAAGGCCTCTTCCTTTTAAAGCCATCCTGGGAAATTTGATGATATCTTTTTCTCCTATGAAGATACCTGCAAGGAAACATAGGCATTAGTAATTACTCAATTGGGCATTCTTTACAAAGAGAGCTGGGGGAGAAATTAAAAAAAAAAAAAAAAAGAGGATAGGGGTGTACCAGCATGTAAGAGTTCTTTCAAACCATAAATGTAGGTGCTCTTTTGACATTGCACAATGCATAACAAAATAATTGAAAGTTGACCTGAAGAAGTATATATTTTTTCTTTTCTAAATTGTGAATATGATAACACATTTACAGGAGACTTGGAAAATAAAGAGCAATTATATATAGTTCCACTATGTATTATAATTATTTCTAAAAGTAAATAAATTAAGATTTTTAGTTGGTGTTTCAATATCAAACTCTCAAAAATTAATAGAATGGATAGATGGAAAATTAGAAGGATATAGTAGACCTGAAAAAGCGCTATGAATCAATTCAACGTAATTAAAATTTTCACACAACAACAGAGTACAAGTTCTATTCTAGTTCCCATAGACTATAAACCTGGAGACACTGGGACATATCCAGGGACATAAAACAAGATGCAAAAATTTTATGGTCTAAAGATATTGAAGTCAAATAGTCTGTTCTCTTATCACTATGGAATTATGTTAGAAATCAATATTGAAAGATACTTGAAAATAACCCACATATTTTCATGTGCAATGTGGCAGTTACCAAGAGCGTCTTTACTGACCCAAGTAAAAAGCTTCAATAAAGTCATAAGATTGAAAAAATGAAGAGGGTGATTGCAGAGAAAAAAGGATTTAAATGAGAAATGAATATCAAAATGAGAAACTAACATTAAAAAATAACCCCATGTGTTTGGAAATTAAATGTCTATTTTTAAATAAATGTATCAAACCATAACAAGGGAAATTAGTATTTGTGACAGAATAAAAATGAAAAGAGAAGTTATCAGAATTTGTTGCATGAGGCTGAAGCTGATCAATGCAACTAAATGCAATATGGAATCTTGTATAAGGTATGAAAACAGATAATGGACACTAACAAAGTTTTTTGATATTTGAACAAAATCTTCATATAATACAATGTGATACAATAATACTGTATCACATGTTACTTTCCTGGTTTTTTCTTTTTGCAACATAGTATTTCTTTATATTCTCAGAATTGGATTAGAAGTTTCAAGCCTCATTCAAAAAATGTTTTTTTTAAATCACCAAGATAATAAGCTTTCTAGACTGTTAGCAGTGATACTAGGTGCCAGAATAGATGGAACTATATCAAAGTTTTGAGTGAATATAAATTAGAAATTTAGCACTCTGTTCATAGTCAAACAAGTAGAATCAAAATGTAAATTTTTTAGCAAGGCAAAAGTTCATAATTTTCTAAATTAAATATATTGTGCATGCTATTTATGTACATATGTATATAAAAGTATACATATATGTAGCGATGGACATGACTGAGCGACTTCACTGTCACTTTTCACTTTCATGCATTGGAGAAGGAAATGGCAACCCACTCCAGTGTTCTTGCCTGGAGAATCCCAGGGACAGGGGAGCCTGGTGGGCTGTCATCTCTGGGGTCGCACAGAGTCAGACACAACTGAAGTGACTTAGCAGCAGTAACATGTATACAAAAGCTTTCTGTTACACTTCATGAAGGCTTGAGAGAGAACAACAAAAAAGAGAGATGGAGAAATCAGAAAACATAAACAAAATAGGAGCACTGAATGTGAAATAGAAAAAAATGAAACAAACTAGATTGTACTAAAAGATAATCATAGTAGTTTTAGAATCAGGTCTGGGGCTTTGAAGAAAAAAACAACACCTGTGCATTTGTATTTTTCAAAATATTCCAAGAGAATTCTAATGTGCATCTGGATTTTAAAAGTAATTATAGGTTTTTCTCTTAGATGGTAGTTTTGGGGATATAGAATTTTACTAATTTCTGTTGATTTGGTCTTCCCGGGTGGCACTGGTGATAAAGAATCTGCCTGCCAATGCAGGAGATACAAAAGACGTGGGTTCGATCCCTGATTTAGGAAGATCTCCTGGAGGAGGAAATGGCAACCTGCTCCAGTATTCTTGCCTGGAAAATTCCATGGACAGAGGAGGCTGGCAGGCTATAGTTTATAGAGTCACAAAAAGTAGGGCATGAGTGAGCAGCTGAGCACACAGTCATGATAAAGTGGTATTAAATGAATAATAATGACTCGATGGACGTGAGTCTGAGTGAACTCCGGGATTTGGTGATGGACGGGAGGCCTGGTGTGCTGCGATTCATGGGGTCGCAAAGAGTTGGACATGACTGAGCGACTGAACTCAACTGAACTGAATCACAATAGTAAAAGATGTTTATCAGTTTTTACAGTCAGTAATAGCCAGACCCCCCCAAAAAAAAAAAACAGATAATTACAGTTGCAAGCCATAATGGAAACATGATTAACCTAACAATATAAAATAATTACATACAATTTGTGGGGTTCATCTACCCAGCAGTCTATGTCTTTTGGTTGGTACATTTAGTCCATTTGCATTTAAGGTAATTATAGATATGTATGATCCTGTTAGCATTTTATTAATTGTTTGGGGTTTATTTTTTTGTAGGTCCTTTCCTTGTCTGTGTTTCCTGCCTAGAGAAGTTCCTTTAGCTTTCATTGTAAAGCTGGTTTCAGTTCAGTTCAGTGGTGCTGAATTCTCTTAGCTTTCGCTTGTGTGTAAAGCTTTTGATTTCTCCATCAGATCTGAATCAGAGTCTTGCTGGGTAGAGTATTCTTGGTTGTAGGTTCTTCCCTTTCATCGCTTTCAATATATCATGCCATTCCCTGACGGAGTATATATTTTTAAAAGTAGACATATTTAATAGTAGCACTTATCTGTGGGATTCATGAAGTATGACAAAAATGAAGCAGACTCGGAGGTATAGAAAACAAACTAGTGGTTACCTGTGATGAGAGGGAAGGGAGAGGGGAAATCTAGGGATAGGGAATTAAGAGATGCAAACTGTTAGGTATGAAATAAGCTGCAAGGAGATACTGTGCAACATGAGGAATATAACCAACATTTTATAATAACAATACATGAAGTATAACCTTTAAAAATTGTGAATCACTATATTGTTCACTCGTAACATATAATTTTGCACATTAACTATACTTACCTTAAAAAAACAAAAAGTAGACATGCATTTTAAAAAGCACCAATCTGGGGTCTCTTCACCCAAGAAGGTCCTGGAGATTCTCTGGATGCTTTTACCTGCCCCTGCTACATTCATTTGTAGCAACATGGTATGGTGAGAAGGGCTAGTTTTGGCGTCAGACAAGTTGGGCCTGAATCTGGCTTTTACCGTGTATTAGTTGTTGTGACCTTAAGCAAGTTGCTTAATCTGTCAGAGCTTCAGTTTTCTTGTTTGTAAAATGGCAGTGATAATCAAGTACGCACTTTCTTGGATCAGAAAGCTTAAATGTGAGCATCCACACAAAGCACTTAAAATGGTATTATTATTATACATGGGTTTCCTAGGTGGCACCAGTGGTAAAGAACTCGCCTGCCAGTACAGGAGACATTAGAGACTCAGGTTCAATCCCTGGGTCAGGAAGATCCCCTGGAACAGGAAATAGCAACCCACTCTAGTATTCTTGACTGGGAAGTCTCATGGACAGAGGAGCCTGGAAAGCTACGGTCCGTGGGGTTACAGAGAGTCAGACGTGACTGAAGTGACTTAGCACACATTATTATAAAGCACAGGGAGTGTATAATAAATGTTGCTTGCTGCTGTTACTGTTAGTAGTCACCACCTGAAGCCATCAAGCCAAGATTACACTGTTTGAGATACTGTTTAATGCATCAGGAAAGTGGGTAATGGTGTTTCAAAAAGTTATCAAAAACAAAGTTCAAAGTAGGTTTGCTTAAAGGGTACATTTCCAGTTCAGGATGATCTTTCAGACAGCTATGATTTTATGTGTTGCTGTCAACTCTGATTTTCTCATGTTCCTGCCAAATCCAAAAAACTTTCGGGATCCTTAAAAATTACATACTTTTTCAGCTTCTGTACTTCAGAATATGTGTGAAAGAATTCATTTGTCTCTTTCTCACAGTCTCATGTGCTTGTTCCTGAAGTACCATCTTCTCAGAATGAGCACAGTTCTTGAGTTGCCTCCTTAAGCTTTGAAATTGTTCTCCAAGGTAGAGAAGAAGAGGGATTAAGTAAAATGCATTTTAACCCGTTTTGTCTTCGGAGGAATATTTTTAAGAAGTGTGAAGAAAATTATTTTAGATTTAGCAAAAATGTATGTAATTATGATCAATTCTATAATCAGAGCTCAGTGTGTTACCTGGTAGTCAAAATTCACATAAATCAGGTCTAGTTTGTAACTAGATCGTGGCCTTTTTGAGAGCTTTGAATTTATTTTATTAAGGTATGTGGCCCAGAAGGACCTCGGAGATCCTGAAGCCCATACTCACTTTACATATGAAAAATAGGGTTCTGTGAGCCCTGAGCTCCTGAGATTCCCCAAGTGCATTTACTATAGAGCTGGGAACTGCCTCTTAGTTCTCAGGCCGGCTCCACCCACAATGTCTTGACTCTAATGAGAACATATGCTCTGGAGGCTGGCTGGCCTGGCCCTCCCTCCTCTTCAGCCCTGAATAGCAGGCCGGCAGCTAGAAACCCCACTGAGAGTATCCTAGAAGGAGATGGAAGATCCCTGCTTGGTGAGACATTGCCTGAGCTAGTTCCTTTGCTCTGCAGAATGCAGAGGTGCTGCCCCACCCCCACTGAGTCCTGTAAAGACTTCTGTGATCATTACTACTTGAAAGAAAACCAAATGAGATTAAGGCTTAAGAGCATTTAGAAGTCACAGCCTCATTTCTGTCATGAATTCTCTGGCAGTTGCTTTAGGCACATTAGAGCCCAGCAGACCTGCAGATAATCCAGACTAGAGATAATGAAATTAAAAAGCCCATGTAGCCTTTGTATTTGCTTGACTTTTGTAACTATCAGTAAAATGCCGCCCTCACTTCCTTTTCAAAAACTGTTAGTCTCTTAGTCTCCCTCCCTCTTAAGCTTAGCAGCAATCTGGTCCCTCATTTGCTCCGATGCACTCTGGTTCCCCTTGTTCTGCATCCTTCCATACGATGATACGCAGGCATACTGTATTAACTTTTATTTGCATTTTTAATGTAATTATTAGTTGGTCTCCCATTCTATTGTCCTGTCTCCAGTGTCTAGTATGAAGGTGCTTAGTATGAGAGTGGGCCTGTAAAGGGAGGGGATAAAAATGTGGTCAATGGCACCAAGCGCTGCAGGGGTCCTCTGTCCATGAAATTCTTCAGGCAAGAATACTGGAGTGGGTTGCCATTCCCTTCTCCAGGGGATCTTCCCAACCAAGGTATCAAACCTGATCTCCTGCACCGCAAGCAGATTCTTTACCGTCTGAGCCACGAAGGAAGCTCAATAAAACAGCACACTAAACCCTAAAACAACCTTTGTTGCAACGCTGGTGGGGATACCTGCTTACCTAGGCCAGGAGTTTATGAGACAAGGTGCAGCAGTAATAATGATGGACCTGAGAATAACTGGTTGAGACATGAACTTGGGCCATCCAGAGACCATGAGCTGTTGCTGGGATCTTCATACCTGTCAAATCCTTCTTCATGGAAAGGTCTTTGTAAAGTCCTATGAAGAGCACTTGTTTCTTCTAAGGGATGAGAGGATTCAGACATAGGAGTCCAGGACTCATGGCCCACACTCAGGATGGCCACGTCCACCTTCTCTGAGCTGATGTTCAGGGCAAGATTAACTCTAGTTCCTCTTTCACAAGAATATGTGCTGTAATTGCTAAAAGATTGCATTTCCTCACTGTCTGTCTGTTGGGCCACAAGACAAAAGGACAGATCTGTGGAATGATGAAGGCAGCATAGGGTGTATACCTGGTCTCAAAAATCTCATTCGCAGCTGCCTGAAATTTCACCATCACTGCCTCCTTTTCAATCATGTATTACTTCTTAAAGGCTCCTGTTAAAATGATATCACTAAATTTGCCCAGCAGAAATTATTATTCTTTGAGGTTTATCTTACCAAGGGTGAGAATGAGTTTGTAAAACAAGCAAGTATCTTCCATTGTGTTATTTCATTGTAAAGTAATACTAGCTTAGGAAAGAACATTTTGAAAGTACACAGGAGTAGAAAAAAGGGGGAAAAAAAATTCTTCATAGTTCAATCACCCAGTCCCAAGCAATGTCAACACTTCCCATCCCAGCATATCAGTTATTTTTTCTCACAATTAAAACCACACTATGGATACATATTTTTTTTAATTTTTCTTTTAAAGTATCATTTTATGATAGCATAATATATGAAATAGAAACATCATAGTTTATTAAACCCTCCCCTGGGACCTGAACATTTAGATTATTTCCAGTTTTTTGTTTTTATCTTAGGTTGGGATAAACATCTTTGTCCATTAAGATTCCAGCTGATTTTTCATTGCCCTCACCCCGTAAGTAGGATTTTTAGTCTTAAATTTCTAATAGGGGAAATGAATAGATCAAAGAATTGTGGTACATTCTGAGGGGTGATTTTTTTAATACTTCCACCTGTAATGTAATGAACCCAGTCTTGACTCTTTTGATTTTCATGGGTGATGGAGCAGTATCACGTGTATTTAGTTTACGCTTCTTTGAGCAGCACTTTTCCCTGTGTTGGTTGACTAGTTGGATTTCCTCATTGTGAAATGTACAGGACAAGGAAGTTTTTAAAGGAGCAGGGTTGGGAATGAAGACAGAGCTTGGAGACCTAAGAAGTAGGACATCAGAGAAGATGGATCCAATAAGCTGGCTAGAGACACATGGACTCCTGAAGGAGGCAAAGTCCTGAAAGGCAGTAGCATTTTATTTAAAAAAAAAAAAAAACAACAAAATTTGCTTCTTTCCTGGGCTAGATCCCTAGAATTATAAGTAGTCTTTACTGATATGAGTACTGCCAAGCACAGTAGAACAGCCCACTTTCGGTCAGCCAAGACTCAGCCAGCCAACTCCCATTGGCTCATCTTCACTGTTATCATTGGGTTTTTGCATCAGATATTTGAGGAAGATGCTGGGGGAAAGAGAGAGGGAATCTTCTATTTTAGAATTCATGAGGATGGCTTCCTAATATTTTAAGATCATAATTGAAGCTCAACATTAATCCAGGTAGAACTTCAGAAGTGACTTTTTCCCCCCAGTGGTTCCAGAAGATGACAAGTCTTACAAAGCTGAATTCTTACAAAAGAAAAATTAAACAAAGGGAAATTGTTGATAAAATTTCAAAGCAACATACATTTTTATGTTTGAAGGAGCAGGCTGATCTTTTGTATATTAGAGGCCTTTGGTGACTTAAGTAGGATAAATCCACATTTTGTCTAAGGTATTTTGTTTATAGTAAAAAACAAAGCATGATTATGAAGTTTAGTTTGGGTTTTTTCTTTCTTTTTTTTTTTTGGCCAATTTCTTAAAATAAATGTGTTTTTAGCCATGCTTTTTTGATATAGTGAGGAGCTGCACATCTCAAAATGTATTTGCACTCTAACCTTGATTAGTTCATAAAAGTCTTCCAAATGCCAGAACTGTTTAAATTTCGCTTTGAGTTAACATGGTGAATAACGATGGACATAAACATACAATATTATTTTTATAAATTGTGGTTTGAGATGATAGTAATTTTAGACTGTTTAGGATGCTGTTCTCTGAGACATGTTATTTTTGTAGTCAACTAGCAGTGTGGAGTGTTATAATGTATCTAGTCAACTGCAAGTTTTCATCCCATGATTAGAACTACAGGTTTTCATCTCATGATTAGAAGTGCTTCAGCAGTCCATGTTGTGATTTCAAGAGTTAGCCTGAGTCAACAATTCTATAAGGCATTCTTAGTAAGCTTATGTAGTAAAAAATGTATTTTATAATTGATGTGCATTTAATACATAGTATATGTTCACTCATATTAAGTATTTGGTTATTCTTCACTTTTTAATCCTCCTAGGGGCTTAGTTAGGCTTCTAAGGTGGCACAGTGGTAAAGACTCCACCTGCCAATGCAGGAAACACAGGTTCTATCCCTGGGTCGAAAAGTTCCTTTGCAGTAGGAAATTGTAACCTACTCCAGTATTCTTGCAGGAAAAATCCCATGGACAGAGGAGCCTGGCGGGCTACAGTCCACGGGATCACAAAGAGTTGGATATGACTGGGCCACTGAGCACGCACACACACAGGGCTCGCTTAACTTAGAATGTGTGATGAAGAAAAAAAAGCAGGTGGGGTGGGAGGGGTGCAATTGGAGGAGCATAAAGAAATGAAGATGATTTATTAACTACTGTTGAAGAGCTGCTTTAGCAGTTAGGGCGAATAAAAATTATGATTTATTAGGTGTTCTGTTAGTAATAAGATACCACAGAGGTTGGAAATACTCCTGTTTTCACTTACTCTGAGAGTGCAGAGTCTTTGTGCTGTTGGCTCTTCATAGTCATGAATCTGTAGCAGGACTGTCGTGTTGAGAGCAGGACAAAGTGCTTCCCCGAATTCATCCACCTGAGCAGCTAACCCTGGGCTTACCCTTAATAGAACCAGTAAATCTGTGTTGAATGAATACACCTTTTTAAACAAGCGTACCAGGAGGAGTTGCTTCTCTAGTGGCTCGCTGGTAAAGAATCCGTCTGCCAGTGAAGGAGATGCAGGTTTGATCCCTGGGTCAGGAAGATCCCTTGGAGTAGGAAATGGCAGCTCACTCCAGTATTCTTGCCTGGGGAATCCCATGGACAGAGGAGCCTGGTGGGCTAACAGGGTCCCAGAGAATCGGACAGGACTTAGTGGTTAAACAACAACCAAGAGGGGTTACTTAGTTTAAGTGTGACACCCGCCCCTGTTTAACCATGTATTCCAAAAGTGGTGTCCTTGCATCTTTGGAACCTTTGCTACCTGTTCTCAGGGGCTACAGGCCCTTGTCTGGAGGGGAGATGTGATATTTTAATAACAGTCAAAAGTCATACAGAAGCAGGTCTAAATATGGGAAACACCTTTTCTAGTTTTAAAGTTTTTAGAATGATTTATAAAATGAAAAGCTGTATTCATGTTCTTATGTGACTTGTAACTGGCTGTGAAGGAGGTTCATAAAAAAATCTTTTAAGCAGATGTAACATCACTGAAATAAATGTATATATTTGTAAGATTCTTTTGAAGGTCAACACTTGAAAATAAAAAGTTCTCTTTTGCTTAAAAGTTAATCTACTTTATATTTACAACCCAGCATTTTGTTTTTCAGGTCTGTGATTTTTAAATTAGGTAATCCTTGTTCATTTGTGTTCTTTATTATCTAAAGTTGTGGACTACATTTAATAAGAGTTTTCATTTTTCTTACATTTCAATTTTATACACGTTGCACCCTAATAAAGTTGTTGTGGATTTTTTTTCCCCCATCTCTGCAAAAAATTTTGAGAGACAATGGTGTTTTTATAAATAGTGCCTTCAATATCACATTGAAATGAAAAGTCATGGGTTAGATATCATTTTCTCTAGAGAAGTTAGAATTTAGTAAAACTTTCTCTGTAAGAGGTGTAGTATTTTGAGAAAGAACCTTACTCTTCTGTTTCCCAGTTTAATGTTATATCTCCCGAAAAGTGTTATCTCATATAAATAATTGCAGGGTAGAGGCTTTGTGAATTTCATGAATTTGTACATGGTCACTTTTCCAATTCATTCTGCTTATTAGATTCATCTTCCAAAAATATCCCTTCCCTCCTGGTGCCCAACTCAGAGATTTTAGTGGGCTTCATTTCCTATGAAGCACTGGTTCAGACTTTAGACAACTTAAAGTCACCTGAAAGCACATTAGCACTGATTGCAGGTGGTGCTTCCAAAATTTTTCATTCACTCGATCTGGGTGGGCCACACAGAATTTGCATTTTTAACATATTCCTGTGGGTGATGTTGATACTTCTGGTTCCTTAACTAAAGTTTAAAAAACATTGTTCTAGCTGGCATTCATTATCTTCTACAAATCTAGCTCCGTTTGCTGGAGTCACATCCCTTAAATTAGGAAGGATTCTGTGTTTGCTGAAAAGCAGAACTTGCATAGTTACTGTCTCCAAACCACACTCTATTTTATCCGTCTCAAATGGAATGTCTTTTCATTTTCTCAAATTCTATGCCACCATGGCGCTCTCTCACATTCCCGACTTTTACTGGTCTCTGCTGTCTCCAGAATCGCGTGGCCTTGATTGTTTCTGTCATTGACCTATGTGTTGCTAATTTCATGGGCTTGGTTATCTATCTTCCAACTAGAGTCTAAACTCCTTCTCTGTATGGAGGCACCTTTTTTTATTGCATAGGTTCATGGCCCAGAATTTAACAGTGGAAGACATTGTGTCTTAAATATAACCAAAATGAGAAACAATTATATCACCAAAATTGTTTACAATCTACTCAGATGGTGAGGCACGATGGCAGAGTAGCAACCCTTCTGAGCTTCCCTTTCCACCTGTGAAATGGAAATGGCGGGTCGTTCCCCTTTGCAGATTTCTTCTAAGAATTAAAGGAGAAGATGAATCTCTACATGATTCCTGGTACATAGCATTAGTCAATAATAGTATTTACTGGCAAGTAGGGATTGATTCAAGGAATGGGTTGAGAAAAGAGGTTGTTGGTGAGAACTGGTTTTGAGAAGTCCCTTCCAGGAAAGAAAAGGAAGCTTGAACTGCAGTATTGCCGTGTTAACCCATAGCTTGTATTTTCTGTTGCTACCTCCCTTCTTAGATGTTATTGCCAAAATCCTTGCTTCCTGTCATGGGGAAGAAAGCATTCTTTTCCTCTTTTCAGTTGTTATCTCACAGAAGTGATACTCATGCTTAGGAAAACCAGGCAGAGGACGTCCATTCATCAGTGGCCAGTTACCTCTGGTTCCTGGTCTGGTGTCACACAAACACTCAGATTTGCGAGGAGGGAAAAAGGCGGAGGAGAAGAATGAAATCTAAAATGCCTTAAGGACATAGAAAGAAATGTTTTGTGAGCTGAAGAAGCTGAAAATGTTTCATTCAGAGATAGCTACGGGTATAAATTTAGCTCAATAATTAGGCATATGGTGCTTTCATTTAGAAAGTATCTACACCCTGTGTGATAAGATTCGTTGATTATTAGAGCTGCTGCAGCTTTAACTACATCAGCAGCAGAGATTCCTAGAGCATTTAAAGCAAGAATTGAAGAGTGAAATGGAAAACAGAATTAATAACTTGTTCCTGGTTAGTTTTAATCTGCTCTTTATTAACTTTGTAGTTTATGCCTGGAGGATTAGATTTGGAAACAGAACACCAACTAGTGTTCTTAAAGTTTACTTTTTTATTGGAACATTATATTGAAGACTTTCTGAAGAGTGTTTTGGCTGAATTTAGTTTCAACATAAGCGGTGATATCTAAGTTCTAATGATTCAACCTAAAACAATAGAAAACTTTTGATCTATGATATCTATAAGTTTTTTTTTATGTTAGATTTTCAAAGCAGAATTTGTTTAATAAAATAAGAAGTAAAGGTATGTTTGTTTGCCATGAGTTTATTTACTCCACTTTTTTTTCTAGCTTTCCTTTTTTCATGCCACCCCCACCTCCCAGGCCATCTGTTTTTCCCTATCTTAGAATTTAAACCTGTTTGCCATTGGTAGAAAGGAAAATAGAAAAAGTTAAAATCAAGAGGCATTTGCGTTGCCCATGCCTTGTCAAATGCTTCTAACATTGAAAACCAATAGATAATCCTAATTTTATAAATAGGAAAGAGTCCTATTCCAAGATTTAACATGGTATGATAAGCTTAAATACAGAAGTTTAAGAACAACTGCCCTTAGTGGAGTAGGGAAGAGAGACGCTATTCATCTCTTTCTTTCTTAATGCTTTTTTAATACAGTTTCACTAGAATATGCCTGTAAATCGGGGTTTCTATGTATGTGTTTCTGTGGTTGTAGTTCTCCACCCACCTGTGATCTGGAGAATTACACTCTAGGTTTTTGTAAGGTACAGGCGCTAGAATTTGGACATTTAGAAGGGACTTCTGTGGGGACTAGGAAGACGTTTGATAAACTGTAATAACCAGGATGAGTTAACTAGTTGCAGATTTCTTATCAGGAAAACTGCTCTCTGCATGTATGTGTTTTTGATAAGTGAAGGTTTTGACCTAAATCCCCTACTTTGACTTTAATGTGGTAATAGAGTTGTAGGATTTTAGGGCTAAGTACACCATGCAAGTACTCAGGTATTAGTTTTAGCTGTCTTAATTGAGCTTACCATAGCTGTGTTTTTCTGTCATTCTTTTTACCCGTGCTGTTAATCGTCATCCATCCTTTTTTGTTTGCTCTTGGAGAGGTGGTGCTGATGACGCAGAAGGCAGAGGGTAGCACAAATAGGATTACACATATTACATGTCACATTACTAGTGCCCTTAATAATCCGGAAGTGACTGTGCTTATCAGCCAGGTCCAAGGAGCACTCTGGCTTCTTGGAACCTTAAGAAGTGGATTCCAGACGTTAGCACTGCACACAGACAGATCACCTTTTCCCTGACCTGCCGGCACTCGCTGCTAGGTTTTAGAATTCCTGAGGGAGAAAGCTGTCCAGTTATATGATTGGTTAACATATTTGTGGGTCTTTGGCTCTCAATGGAATTGCTTGGAAGCTATCTCAGGAATTAATGCCTTTGATTGATTTGAAATCTCAGGTATCATCATAGTGTTGCTCGAATTTTCCAAAACACTGGAGGATTTTTGCAGACAGCACTTTCAGGAGCTGATGTGAAGGCGGTAAACTAAACTGGCATGAAGGGAAGGTTCTTCCTCTACTTCCAGGTAGATTACAGCACCTGTACCTCACCTGGAGTAACCTGTCTTCACAAACCCCAGGGGCACAGCACACATTCTGCTAAGTCACTTGAGTCGTGTCCAACTCTGCAACCCCGTAGACAGCAGCCCACCAGACTCCGCGTCCCTGGGATTCTCCAGGCGAGAACACTGGAGTGGGTGGCCATTTCCTTCTCCAATGCATGAAAGTGAAAAGTGAAAGTGAAGTTGCTCAGTCGTGTCTGACTTAGCGACCCCATGGACTGCAGCCTACCAGGCTCCTCCGTCCATGGGATTTTCCAGGCAAAAGTACTGGAGTGGGGTGCCATTGCCTTCTCCAACAGCACACATTAGTGATCCTAAAAGAGAGTGTCTGTATATAATGCACTCTGGTTTTCTGTCCTCACATAACAAGACCCCAAGTTAGCTATTTCTTTATTAAACCAAATTTTGCCTTAATCCTGGAGGAGGAAATGGCAACCCACTCCAGTATTCTTGCCTGGATAATTCCATGGACAGAGGAGCCTGGAAGGCTGCAAAAAGTCCACAGAGCTGCAAAAAAGTCGGACACGACAGTTACTAACACTTTGCCTTAATATTTAAAATGAGAAAAAATTTTTTTTATTGCTTACTTGACTCAAACCTTAACTATTAGTTTGCAGGTATGTTGTTGTTGTTGTTGTCATTGGGTCACTCACTCGTGTCCGGCTGTTTGTGACCCCATGGACTGCAAGTACGCCAGGCTTCCCTGTCCTTCACCATCTCCTGGAGCTTGCTCAAACTCACGTCCATTGAGTCAGTGATGCCATCCAACCATCTCGTCCTCTATCATCCGCTTCTCCTCCTGCCTCAGTCTTTCCCAGCATCAGGGTCATTTCTAAATAAGACCCTGATGTATAAAACTGAACAGTGTGAAAAGGTATGTTTTCCTTATAAGTAGCAACAACAACTGTAACAAAGCTGATAATTTTCACTTTTCCTCTAGATTTGAAATTGTAATGGCAGTCAAGACTAAATATTTAACAAAAAATACAGCTTCTCAGTTATACTCTAAAAGATGCTCCCTTCTTTCTCCCAATAGAATGCATGTGTTAACTTTCCTTGTTGTGAGAACAGTCTCTCCTTAAGTGATTTTCTGTGTAGCTTGATCTATATATAATTAAAACAACCAGTAACTAGATTTTTATAGTCTTCATCTTTGTGTAGATTGTCTTTCCTTTATCTGCTATTTTAATTCTAGAGTGGTGAGATATATGAAAGTAAAT
This sequence comes from Neotragus pygmaeus, assembly GCA_006410875.1. Classification (NCBI taxonomy): domain Eukaryota; kingdom Metazoa; phylum Chordata; class Mammalia; order Artiodactyla; family Bovidae; genus Neotragus; species Neotragus pygmaeus. The sequence continues at coordinate 216,702 of SJYV01040222.1, forward strand.
TACATGATACCGTTTGTGGAGTATTTATTTCTTGTTAGGCACAGTGCTAACCACTTTCCATGCATAAACTCATTTAATTCTCAGAACAGCCCTGTGAGTTCAGTCTTATTTTCCCAATTTTAGATACAGGAAGTTGAGGGAGACCAGGTCAAGCAGGTTGCCCAGGGTTACAGAGCTCTTGGGTCCTTACCTGGCATTGGATGCGGCTCATCTGGCCATCCTGGCACACATCCCATTCTCACTGTGCTCTCCACAGTCAGTGCCCCTCAGCCTCCCCACCCCGACCCCCGTACCTTGAGACCCTTGAGGATCTTACCCGGGGCTAAAGCCCTGGAACACCTGTGACAGAGTCACTCCTCTGCCTGAGAAGTATGGAGGGGGACACAGGACTATGAAGCTTGACACTGTTTCCATCTCAGCTTGTGGCAAAAAGCATTCTGGCATTCAGGGGATTTTTTTTGGTTTGGGTTTTTTATATTTAATTCTCAAAGTAAAACCCATAATGAGTTCATTTGGAAATGCTTTTCTTAAGAGTAATATTATATCCAACATTAAGCATAAGTTTATTAGTGTGTATTAATGTATGTGTGTAGACGTTAATAATATGTATATGCATAATATATATATAAATACATGATTATGTATGTGTATGTATATAATTATCTAAATAATACTTGATGCACTAATGGAAGAAAGTGGCGGTTCTGGAAAGTTGTTTACATCAAAGTGGAGAGGAAAAGTGGTCCCTGAAAGAAAGTCTGAGCTTGCTTCCTTCCTCAGCCTCCTCTCGGGGCAACTATGACTCCTATAAACGATAGGATGTGATGATGAAATGGTCGTTTCTTTATTTTGGCTGCCCTGGATCTTCATTGCAGCACGCAGGCCTTCTCCAGTTGCGGCGAGTGGGGCTACTCTCTGGTTGGGGTGGGAGGGTTTCTCATTGCAGTGGCTTCTCTTGTCGCAGAGCATGGCCTGTAGGCTCATGGGCTTCAGTAGTTGTGGTGCTTGGACTTAGTAGTTGTGGCTCTGGGACTTAGTTGCTCTGTGGGCTGGGTAGTTGGGGCTCGTGGGCTTTAGAGCTCAGGCTTGGTAGTTGTGGCACACAGGCTTAGTTGCACCACGGCTTGTGGAATCTTCCCAGACCAGGGGTCAAACCTGTGTCCCCTGCATTGCAAGGCATATTCTTAACCACTGGACCACCAGACAAATCTTAAATTTTAGAATGAATAATCTTGCAATAACTTACTTTTCAAGTGAGACTTTCCATTTAGTGTGACTATATTAAATGAGATGTGAATTTTAAATTCATAATGAGGTTTATTGCCGAAACAGATCTGTGAGTCAGAGTAACACAACACATTATTACTGACTTGACACTCAGGTTTTATATAGGAATGATCACAAAGACTTGTTTAATTGGTCCTGTGATGATACACCAGGTCCTAGAACTCTTTCTGAAAGTATATGCAAGTGGGTCAATGCAGTAATCATACACATGTGAATGTTTTTTTAAAAAATAACCTTAATATCATTTTCCTTTAATAAACTAAGAAATGTTAGCCAACAATGTCCTCATAGAACTATTTAGGAGTGCCATGCTGTGCAAGGCATTGGAGAAACAGCAGTAAGCAGGACAGATGGAACCACTGTGTGTCTGAAATCCAGAGGGATAAGGAGCAAGGATAAATGCTTTGGTGGGGGAATTGCAGAGTGTGGTGGGAGCATCTGATAGGAACAGTAAGCTCAGGTTTGGGGGGTTCAGGAATTCTTTCTAAAAGTAGGAAAGGATTAGAGAAACCTGAACGTGAGTAGGACCTAGGCCACTGAAGGGCCGTTTCCTTGTAGAAAATAGCTATTAGGTCCGGCTAAGGAGCTGAACCTGGGACATGGCAGTTGAGGAGATAATGCTAAGAAGTCATCCAGAGAAGTAAAACAGAGAATGGATCTTGAAAGGTGTTTAGACTTTATCCTGAGATCACTGGGAGCCATGGGAAGTTTTAATTTGGGGAAATAATATCAAATTTGCATTTTAGGATAAGACTGGAGTCAGGGGCAAGTGTTAGAAGACTCTGTGGCAATCTAGGTGAGAGGTAATAATGGCCTAAATGCGCAAAAGTAGTGAGGATAGAGTGAATAGGTCCTTGAGATATTTTGTTTTAATATTTACAGAACATTGCATTTATATGGGGGGAGGAGGTTGGGGAACAGAGTCAAAAATGGTTCTCAGCTTCCTGGCTTGCACAAGAGTTTTGGTGACAGTGGGGACCTAAGGGAAGCAGAGAAGTGGAGAGGTGTGGTGGATTTGATTTCGGGTGTTCTGCATTAAATGGGAAAGATGTCCATGTGGAGAAGGTCTCACAGGCAGTTGGAAGCACACAGTAAGCCCGGCAAAGAGGGGTAAACTAAAGTTATCAATCTTAAGATCATCAATCTGTGGAAGAAAATAAGTTCCATTGAGGGTAGAGAGTCCTGTTAGAGTTCAGGGACTAAAGTCTGAAGAACACCAACATTTAAGGGATGCAGAGAGAAAGAGGCAACAGAAAACCTTAGCCATAAACTAGAGTATGATGCCCTAGAGTATTTTTGGATATTTTCTGTTTTGAGTGGTGAGTCTCAGCAGTGTCAAATGTTGCTGAAAGGCAAGAGGGCTGAGAATTTGGGTTTGGTAACAAGCAGGTAGAAGGCTGGAGTGTCTGCAGTGGACTGTTTGGGGTAGGAGCCTTTTGTAATGGAGGTAAAGAAGGACAGAGACAGGAAGGCTGCCGTGAGCAGGACTAGAGAGATGGGGATGGCAGCTGCGAGATGACAAGGGACAATGGGAAGGCTGAGGAGAGAAACAAAGTAGCCTACTGGGCCCTGCTGAGCACACATGTGGGGCTAGCGGCCGTGGATTTGTTATGGCCCCATCTGCTCACTTGTTGGTTTTTTCTTTTTCCTTTAGCAGGATTCAGCCACTCTGCCATATTTGGGGAAGGTGGACAAAACAGATTGACCTAGTCTTGGGGTTTCCCTGTGTTTGAAACAGAAGATACATAGTCCCAAGTGCTTTTTTGGAGAATCTGTTAGAGTCTCATGTTTATAAGGATATAAATTCAGTCAACTTAGGTTAGAGAAAATAAGAAGAGATATATATTATAAAGATAAGATAAATTAATCTCATGGATCCAGGTCAGGTGGTGCACCACAACCTCAGAGGGCCTGGAATTATGAATCTGCAGGACACTTGAAACCAAGTCTGTTATTCCTCCTGGGCTGCTTGATCGTTTGCAGACATACCTGCCTTATTCTTTCCTCTGCAAACAAATTTACATGGCCAATGGGTTAAAGGACTGGTAGAGGTTCTAAAAAAGTATCTCAGAGATTCAGTTCCAAATTTCTTGAACAGAGAATCAGATCTAGCTATAATCAGCTGTGGCCAAGGGGTGGAGAATTGGTTTTTAGTCCCAGCACAGCCAGGGTGCAGAGCCTCTTGAGCGTTGGGGAGAAGAGGGTTGCCTGGCTACACAGAGATCTCCATCATCTCTGTTGCACCCAGCTGTTGTGGGACTACTTGTTGGAGGCAGATTGGATTTCTGCTGTGTGTTCTCTACGGAAAGTTCTACTGTCATGAAATTACAGTTCACCAATATTAGTATCACCGGGGACTTCCCCAGCTTCCTCAGTGGTCCAGCAGTAAAGAATCCACCAGAGCTGGAGACACAAGAGACACGGGTTCAATCCTTGGGTCAGGAAGATACCCTGGAGGAGCAAATGGCAACCCNCATTTTTCTTATTGGAAGTTTCTCTGTTGTGGGACTACTTGTTGGAGGCAGATTGGATTTCTGCTGTGTGTTCACTACGGAAAGTTCTACTGTCATGAAATTACAGTTCACCAGTATTAGTATCACCGGGGACTTCCCCAGCTTCCCCAGTGGTCCAGCAGTAAAGAATCCACCAGCAGGGCTGGAGACACAAGAGACACGGGTTCAATCCTTGGGTCAGGAAGATACCCTGGAGGAGCAAATGGCAACCCACTCCCAGTATTCTTCCCCAGGAAATACCATGAACAGAGAAGCCTGGCCAGGCTACAAGTTTATAGAGTCACAAAGAGTCAGACAGGACTTAGAAACTGAGCACACATACAGGTATTAGTCTCTTCATGTTGTTCCAGTAACTGCGATATAAACCTGCCTGAAAAATGCCAGTTCATGAGCCAAACCTTCCCTGAGAGGTTCATTATTTAATAGCCTACCATACTGCTGCCTTGATTCCAAGTTTACAGTAACAACAAAAAGTCCGAACAACCATCTTCTTTTGAAATCCTACCTGCCCATCAACATACAACTTAAATGTTACCAGTTCCACAAATTCTAACCTGTTCCTATCCCCCTTCAGCAGAAAATCATTGTGTTACTGTGCTCTGAGGGCCTGCTTTGTTTAATTCTCTATGCTATGTTTATTACAGTTTTACTGTTAAAGGCAGCACATGCAAGAGAGTGAGATGAAGGAGCTCGTGGCTATGTCACTTACAGACAGCCTTACCCTATGTTAAGTACACAACTCTTTGAGCCTTTCTCATCTGTAAAAGGGAGGGTAATGCCTGTCTTCCTTGGCTATTAGGACCCAGTGATGAGTGGATGCAAAACTATTTGCCTCCACTATGATGTAGATATTGATTATTTAAGGAAATAGTTTGGAGGTTGAAGAACCAGGTTTCTAAAACCCCTATCTACCGCTTGGTAATTTGTGGCATACAAGTGGGTGAATTACTGTTCTTTCTTGTCTCCGGCATATCCGGTGCTGTTTGGTTTCTTGTAGCTCTGCAACAAATTATCACAAACATAGCAACTTAAAACAATACAAATCGCTATCTCACAGAGCCTGAGTGGGCTTGTTTTTGGGTTTCTCTGAACTGGGTCTCATAAGGTCAAAATCAAGGCGCCAGGGTCTTATCTGCAGACTTTGGAGGAGGATCCTCTCAGAGTTTCATTCAAATTTGTTGCAAAATTCAGTTCCTTGTAACTGTAGAGCTGAGGTCCCCACTTTCTTGCTTGGCTGTCAGCCAGGAGCCTCTCAGCTCGTAGAGGCTGCCTGCCTTCACACTGAGATAACCCCTCCATCCTCAAACTGGCGATGTCACGTTGAGTGTGACGAATCTCTCGCCGAACCTCTGACTTGTCCCTTTGCTGTATCTCCTCAGTCTCCAGCTGAAAAATGTTTTCAGCTTCTAAGGGTTCAGGTGACTAGATTAGGTGTGCCCAAATACTGTGTATTTTAAGGTTGCTCATCTCTGTATTTTAAGGTTGTCTTAATTGTCCTTGAGTAACTATCATTACAGCTGCAGAGTCTCTTTTTGCCCTGTGAGACAACATATTTACGGGCCAAGGGAATGGGCCTCTTTGGGGGATTTCTTCTAACCACCCATCGGTATTATGTGTGATCCTGCATGTGGCACTAACTGCATGCAGCCCCTTGCACACAGAAGTTACTCAACGGCCATTGGTGAATTGTGGCCTGTTGCTGTGGTTTGTGATCAACCAAGCTGTTACCTCAGAAATATTTTGTCCCTCAGGTAACGGGTAGAGGAAAGCAAACCAAAAGAAACCAGGTTTTATAGTCATTTTGTGTATGTTGCTGTTGTTTAGTCACTAAGTCATGTCCAATTCTTTGCAACCCCATGACCTCCTCTGTCCATGGGATTCTCCAGGCAAGAATACTGGAGTGGGTTACCATTTCCTTTTCCAGCGGATCTTCCTGACCCAGGGGTCAAATCCACATCTCCTGCCCATGTCTCCTGCATTACAGGCAGATTCTTTACTGCTGAGCCACCAAGTATGCCCAACTCTAATTGCTGTATGCAGGTAAACAGGAAAAAGAAACCAGAGATGTATCCACATGTAAAAGAGTATTGGTAAATAAGAAAAATATTCTACTCTTCATTCTTACAGCTTTTCTTGAAGCCTTTGATAAAGTACCTTATTTTAATTTCATTATCGTTTTTATTTTACAAATGAGTATTCTGAACTTGGATATGTGTAGTACCCAATGTTATAGACTATTTCTGATTTGTGTCTGTTCTCCATATGCCATAGCAAGTGTAGTATACAAGTTAGGAGCACACACTCTGGAGCCAGACTCCTTGGGCTTGACTTCCTTGTTTGCCCCTTATGTGTCCAGTGACCTTGGGAAACTAACTTAACCTCTCTGTACTAACTCTGAAACTAACTTAACCTCTTGGTTTCCTCATCTGTAAAATAAGCCCTACTTCATAGAGTTGTCATTGATGGTCAGATGGAGTTGTGCCTAGTACATGTGCTGTGTAACTATTAGGATTATTGTTCTAATCAAACAGTTTGTTTTAATCATTCCTTCTCAACCAGGGATATTTTGTCCTCTCCCCCCAGACAGTGGCTGTCACAGTGGGATTATGTGCTCCAGGCATCTAGTGGATAGAGGCCAGGGATCCTGCTAGAAACATCCTGCAATGCACAGAAAAGCCCCCTGAAACATAGAACTCTGTCTACCCAAAATTTCAGTAAAACAGAGGCTGAAACCCTGTTTTAAGCCAGTGACCTTATATGGTTTTAGTAACACCTTCATTTGCAAATGAGATACTCATGTTTCATTAGTGACTTTTGACACTGAATATATTCATCCTTGATAGCCATGGAGCCCTGAGTTCTACAGTAAAATGATAATAATAATAGTAATAATATTTTTCCAGTGTTTAAAAAAGATCTTACTTTATCTACTTGTCTATTTTTATATGTAACACAAAGTTTTCAAGAATGTGCTTAACCTCTGAATACACGATTGGATATAAGATATACTTTGTTCTTGTGAAGAAATTGACAGAATTTCTAATTTGCCTAATTTACAAACTTTCCAGTGAGCTTTTTTCTGGAGATTATAGGAAAGAAATTACTTGAATTTGACTTGAATTTGGATATTTGCTGTTACCATGTATGTTGAGCGGAGAAGGCAATGGCAACCCACTCCAGTACTCTTGCCTGGAAAATCCCACGGATGGAGGAGCCTGGTGGGCTGCAGTCCATGGGGTCGCTAGGAGTCAGACACGACTGAGTGACTTCACTTTCACTTTTCACTTTCATGCATTGGAGAAGGAAATGGCAACCCACTCCAGTGTTTTTGCCTGGAGAATCCCAGGGACGGGGGAGCCTGGTAGGCTGCCGTTTCTGGGGTTGCACAGAGTGGGACACGACTGAAGCGACTTAGCAGCAGCAACATGTATGTTGAAACAGAGTACAGACAAGATAAATAGCCATTATAGTTGCCAATTTAGAATTTACCTACATTGTAGTGTATGGTCTAAAAAGGCCAGAAACATTTGCCCCAGTGTCATTTTTATTTCTGACTGTTACATAAAGCTTGTGTATTGTCTCCACTCCCCACCTCCCTCTTACATGTATCAGATGACTTAGAATATGCTTCAGCTAGTCCTTCCTCTCCATTACCCCCCAACCTTGTTACCCTGTCTCTTATACACATCTAGATGTGTATAAGAGACAGCCTCTGAATACACGATTGGATATAAGATATACTTTGTTCTTGTGAAGAAATTGACAGAATTTCTAATTTGCCTAATTTACAAACTTTCCAGTGAGCTTTTTTCTGGAGATTATAGGAAAGAAATTACTTGAATTTGACTTGAATTTGGATATTTGCTGTTACCATGTATGTTGAGCGGAGAAGGCAATGGCAACCCACTCCAGTACTCTTGCCTGGAAAATCCCACGGATGGAGGAGCCTGGTGGGCTGCAGTCCATGGGGTCGCTAGGAGTCAGACACGACTGAGTGACTTCACTTTCACTTTTCACTTTCATGCATTGGAGAAGGAAATGGCAACCCACTCCAGTGTTTTTGCCTGGAGAATCCCAGGGACGGGGGAGCCTGGTGGGCTGCCGTTTCTGGGGTTGCACAGAGTGGGACACGACTGAAGCGACTTAGCAGCAGCAACATGTATGTTGAAACAGAGTACAGACAAGATAAATAGCCATTATAGTTGCCAATTTAGAATTTACCTACATTGTAGTGTATGGTCTAAAAAGGCCAGAAACATTTGCCCCAGTGTCATTTTTATTTCTGACTGTTACATAAAGCTTGTGTATTGTCTCCACTCCCCACCTCCCTCTTACATGTATCAGATGACTTAGAATATGCTTCAGCTAGTCCTTCCTCTCCATTACCCCCCAACCTTGTTACCTCTACCTCAAGTTTAGCTACTTAAGGCATCTTTCTCACTATCCAGGACTATATTTATCCATTCTCCCTTTTCACAGAATTTGTCCTTTTGATGACTGGGTCAGTTAGTCTTAAACACCTGCACTGCAGCTAGGGTGCAGGGAACTATAGAAACTGACCTCCAGGAGGGAAAGCAAAGAAACTGGGTGCGTTCCCTTAGCTTCCTCTCTGTTGTCTGCCTGACGAAATTGAGAACCACAGGACAGAAACACAACAACCTGCAGCTATAAATCATTATGGTCATGCTGGGCACCAAGTGGGTGCTAGTAGGTGCTCAGAAGTACTTGATTACATGATGTGATGCACATGCTAAGTATTGGTAAAACTTGTGATTGTATGTAATAGAAATAGATTTTTCTTGTTATAATTAACAAATTCTTGGCTCGTAAGTATCAGCAAAAGGAGTGTTCCTTGCAGTGAGGATGACATCCACTCTGTCCTTTTTGGGTCGTTATGTTATGTGTTAGGTTTCCCTGGTGGCTCAAACAGTAGAGAATCTGCCTGCAGTGCAGGAGACCTCGGTTCAACCCCTGGGTCGAGAAGATTCCCCTGGAGAGGAAATGGTTACCCACTCCAGTATTCTTGGCTGGAGAATTCCATGGCAGGCTACAGTCCATGGGGTCCAGAGAATTAGACACAACTGTGTGACTAACACTTTCACATACTATGTATTATGTACCTGTAGAAGTTCAAAGAGAAACACCCAGACACCTCATTTAAAAGAAACAAACAAAATGTTTTTGAATACACACCATATCAGCCATATTTTGTCTTCAGGGCTAGAAACTAGGAAAAGCAGTTTACAGCAGAATTAGCACTTTTTAATGTGGTCTTTTGTTAAACTTCAAAACTTTGTTTTTATGACACTCTTTAGAAGTGATAGAACTGTGATAACTAATTCTTCACAGACTTCATGATGAAGAGGGATTAGTTTTAGGAGTAACTGGCATCCTTCAAGGCTTTGGATCATTTCTGTGATCTCAGACTGTTAGAACGGAGAACTTTATCCGTTGGTAGCCACCTCGCTATGGACTTAGCTGCATCTTTGAACCTTAAAAGATCAAACTACACAGCAGTTGAAAATGAATTAAGGCCTTCCTTCAGTTTTGGAATGACTGTTACCTGAATCTTATTTGGCCATTTCATAATTTAGAGCCTTGGGATGAAGACATTGTGGAAAAACTCTTTAACAGCTTTACCAGTGAAACTGGTAATAGGGAAATGCTTAAGTTTCTCCCTGGAGAATTAGTTGATCTGGGGGAGGGAGACCTTGGATTACAATGAATCAGCATTTACACGTATTTTTCTACGGAAAGGACTCGTAAACAGTCTTGGCTCCGCAGCAGATGTCACAAGACCATGCCTCTTGCTCGTGTAGTGTGGAGAATGGCATTTTTTTGTGATGGACCAGGCCAGTGGCTTGAGGGATAGAGACAGAGATGAAGATCTCTATCTGGGCTGAAGATAGAGATCATGCNAGATGTCACAAGACCATGCCTCTTGCTCGTGTAGTGTGGAGAACAGCATTTTTTTGTGATGGACCAGGCCAGTGGCTTGAGGGATAGAGACAGAGATGAAGATCTCTATCTGGGCTAAAGATAGAGATCATGCTAGGAAGGCAGTTCAAGGACCGGCTACCAGTAGTCCCAAGGGTGGAGCTAAGCTGTGAATCCAGGTTTCAAGAAGAATGCCAGCATCAAGGCATATGATAGTAGTCCTGGGTCTAAGCTGAGCAGAGCCTGGGACCCAGAAGTCCAAGTCAGAGGAGAAAACAGCAGGACCAGAATTCCAGCAATTACTAACACTGATAAGACTTACAACAGGACAGACAGCTGTGTCCTGGTTAGCCCCTTGTGGGCAGGAAGTGAACGCAGCATTGGTCTTGTAGCTATAGGCACGCAGACGCTCATGAAAGGAATGAGCAGTTCAGCTTGTCTCTAAGGAAACAGGTGGGAATGAAGTTGGGATTGGCGTCCCAACTGCACCCCGCTGCCCCACTGTATCTGTTCTGGAGTCTGCTCTCTGCCTGGCTGACGGGTGTTGGGTCTGCTTCCTTCTCTGTGAGCACGTCCTACAGGAGCCGGCTAGCGGCTAGCATGCCGAGGCTAAGACTGCTGCATCGCCCTCACTATTGCCCCGGGTTCCTGTTTACGAGTTATGTGTTTGACCTATTACTACGTTTCAAGACCTCAGATCTTTGCCAGTAAAATTTTAAAGTGAGTAGTTAGTTCCTAGGAAGGTATCCTTCTAAGACTGGGCTGAGGGAGCAGGCAGGAGGGACACATCCCTCACAAGTCCTGACAGAGCATCCTGGGAGAACGTAGAATATTCTCCTGGTTCTGAGATGCATTTTAAATAAGGATNAGTGAGTAGTTAGTTCCTAGGAAGGTATCCTTCTAAGACTGGGCTGAGGGAGCAGGCAGGAGGGACACATCCCTCACAAGTCCTGACAGAGCATCCTGGGAGAACGTAGAATATTCTCCTGGTTCTGAGATGCATTTTAAATAAGGATATTCTAAATCATGGTAGAGAGTCCTAAGCCAAGGACAGTGTTTTATATTCAGTGCTAGGAAGGTATTTTCTGTCGACAGTAGAAGGTCATACTTCTCTATTTGGAACAACAGTCTTGTTTCCAGAAATGAAGGATATGGAATTCTAATATTGTTCAAACAATGAGAAGAAAATACACAGTACAAAACAGTTGGTTTATATGGAAATTGATAGTTGAAGATCACAAATACACTGACCTATTTTAAATAAGATTTGGTGTAGTTATAATAGGAAAAGGCTGTATTCTTTCATATATACACATATATTTGAGGGCGATGAGATAAATTTTACATTTGAGAGAAGGAAATTGTAACTCAGCTATGATGCTCCATAAAAGTAGATAAAAATTAAACATTTCAACTAGTATTGTTAGTTTTACTCACAGAAGCACAATATTTAGTGAAAATACTATATTATGTATTAACCAGAGCCCTTTTCAAGATAAGAATGTGATGCAGCTATTAAGGTAATTCAGTTTTTACCATACTGTGGATAAATTCTATTATAGAAGATGCCTGAACTAATATTTGGGATTTTCATCCAAAAATATAATCATCTTCTTTGATAACTGTATTTACTTGAACAGTTTATCCCATTTTGAACAAATATTTTGTTTTTTTCAAGGAAGGTGGATGAAAATAACTCAGATTGCCCCTTGAAGTTATTGTCTTCTGGGTAAATCCCGGAACCCTGACTACATAATTTTTCTTTTTTAAATTATTTATCCATGTCCTCCTACTAGTATTTTAAACCTTGAACAAAGGACTCAAACTCCCATAATTTCCTTCACAAATCATACTATTTATTATTATACAACTTTTCTGAACAAACCTTCAGAATAGTTTCAGCTATGAAACAATATTATGAAAAGAAATAATGCAGAGAAAAACTTCCTACCTCCCCAGATTGGGGGTATGGTATAAGTCCAATTTTGATCTGATCACTCAGGTTTTTAAAACGGTAGTTACTCATACGTTAAATTCATCAGTGATTGGTAATCAGTGAGGTAAGTGACAAAATAACCTTAGTTTGAATTTGAAACATAACAGGGGACTTCCCTGGTGGTCCACTGGTGGAGAATCCACCTGCCAATTTATGGGACACAGGTTCGATCCCTGGTCCGGGAGGATTCCATATGCTGCAAGACAGCTCAGCCCATGTATCATAACTTCAGCGTCTGTACTGTGGAGCCCTCGAGCTACAGCTTTTGATCCTACACACCCTAGAGTCTGTTCTCCACAACACGAGAACCTAGCACAATGAGAAACCCACCCAGCCCAGCCAGAGAGTAGCCCCTGCTCACCACAACTGGAGACAGCCTGTGTGCAGCCATGGAGACCCGGCACAGCCAAAAATAGAATTAATTAATTTTTAAAATAAATAAAACATAATGAGGCAGGCTGTTGCCATCTCCTCTTCAGGACAGTGCCCTGTAGTACGGGACTTACACTCATTTATGGCAGCAGAACAGCCGCAGTGATAGCACGTCTGCCTGCCTCACAGCTCCATTCAAGACAGGAAGAAGGGGAACAGCAGGGCTGCTGGTCAGCCGTGACTCACGTCTCATTGGCCTGAGCTTTGCCACATAGCCATCACTAGTTGTAGAGAGATTAGGAAAACACACATTCAGCTTCTGTCGCTTCTGGACAAGCAGGGAGAAGGAGATTGGGGTGTGGGGTGAGTCAGTCTGCAATTGATAGAATATATATTCATCATTTTCCTGTTTTATTATTGTTTTGTAGTTTTATGAACAGTGAAATAAGTTGACCTCTGCTGATAAACTTGGCACTGTTTTTTTTTTTTCCTTCTTAAATCTATGAAGGTCTTTGCCCAATTTTTTAAGCCATGAAATAGCTGAACAAAATTGGAAGTCATTGTACCCAAAGCTAATACTAAGTAATGCCATCTACTTTAACAGGTCACTGAATCTGGTGTACATTTAATTCTGGGCACTTGCCATCCAGCAACTGTAGAATGAATGATGATTATCTCCTTCTTCCAAAAAAAAAAAAAATTCTAGCCTTACCAGAATTTAGAGTTCTAACAGAATGATTAGAGTAATGCATTTTCAAGCCCAGGGAAACACTGCCATCACTTGCAAAACATCACAGATGATCTTCAACCCATAGAAAATATGGCTTATCAGATGATACGACCGTATTATATGTTAATGCTTGCCTTAACAGTGATACCACATATAGTCCAAAGTCATTGTTTGCCATATTCACTATTAGAAGCATCAGTTCAGTTCAGTCGCTCAGTCGTGTCCAGCTCTTTGCGACCCCATGAATCGCAGCACGCCAGGCCTCCCTATTCGTCACTATCTCCCGGAGTTCACTCAGACTCACGTCCATCAAGTCAGTGATGCCATCCAGCCATCTCATCCTTGGTCGTCCCCTTCTCCTCCTGCCCCCAATCCCTCCAGCATCAGAGTCTTTTCCATTGAGTCAACTCTTCGCATGAGGTGGCCAAAGTACTGGAGCTTCAGCTTTAGCATCATTCCTTCCAAAGAAATCCCAGGGCTGATCTCCTTCAGAAAGGACTGGTTGGATCTCCTTACAGTCCAAGGGACTCTCAAGAGTNGTGTAAGTAAAAAAGGAAGCAGAAAGACTGGTACGAGAGGATTAAGGCTGGAGTCAGGCACCTATAGATCTAATCAGTGACAGATAGAAGAAGATAGGTCAGGAGTTTAATTCATGCTCAACTTTAGGGATACTGCTAAGGGACAGCTAGAAAGAGCCCTGGGCCCGGGATCTAACCCTGCCTCTTGCTCTGATGTTTCCTAGTTGTGTAAACATAGGCAGTTTGTGCAGTTTCTTGGACTTCAATCACCTCAAGTATAAAGATTGTTGTTGTTGTTCAGTCACCAAGTTGTGTCTCTTTGTGACCCCATGGACTGCAAGATGCCAGGCTACTCTGTCCTTCACTGTCTCCTGGAGTTTGCTCAGATTCATGTCCATTGAATCAGTGATGCAAATATGAAAATATACTACTAATAATATCCAACAATGACATTATTGTAGGGGTCAAATGAGGTGTGCATGTGAAAGAATTTGGAAACCATAAGCACTATCTGATGTAAGATATTGTTGCATATCAGTTGACTCTTATTATTCATGCAGTGAAGACCAGAGGCGGTCACAGTGTCCTTAAAGTAGTGCAGTTTAGTGATTTCCCTCTTCATGGCAACTTGGACTATGTCAACACGCTGGCTCCGTGGAAGACCTTGGTATGTATCCTGTTGTGGTGTGGTGGTAGATATTGGAGGGCTTAGTTTTAAAAAATGAGAATCTTCCTGATTTATAAATTCTTATGATACTTCCTAACCTATTCCATGGTCTGTACAGGGGGTAGAGCTATTCTGGTGACCATTCAGAAAGGAGTCCTAGTTACCATCCCATCAATTCACTAGACCTGGAAAAATTGGTTTCCTTCTTGGAGAAAAGAGGTCACCTGGGCGGAAATGCACTTCTCTGCCAAAAGGTAAATGAGAAAGGGCAATGAAGATGGCTTGTGCACTGGAAAGTGCTGAAGACAAGTGCTGTGCCTTCCTGTTGTCGTTCACAGAGGCAACCTGTGGCAGGAGAGACAAAAGGAAGCTCGAGAGCCAAGCTCAAGCCCTGATTCTGTCACTCTTTGTGTGCAAGTGCTCTGCCTCACCACCGCCCATGGTGTGGGGGAGACCACGTGCATGCCAGTGGAGCTGAGAGAACTGATGCTCATGTCTGAGTGTTCACAGCTGTCCCTCAGGGACAGCCTGACTGGTCTGTCTGCACAGGGTCTGCATACAGGTTATATGTGTTCAACACCCCCCGACCCCCAGCCCCACCGCCCCTCCAACCCTGGCCAAGTTCTGCTTGTTGATTCAGTAGTCATAACTTTTCCAATTTGCAGTGGCTTTTTGGACCAAGTGGCCATTAAGAGACAAGAAGTGTTGTATCCCACGATGAAGCCCAAGGTCTATGTTATGCTTCTCGTGGAGATCCCTTGTAATCCTTGGTTTTGAATACCTCCAATGTGCGCTTTCCATCACTTTTATGAGGAGAGAGATGTCATCTGTGTAGCATCTGTAGGGTTATGTTGAGAAGTGAGTTGGCTTAAAGCACTTCATTTCAGATTACTTATAAAGATTTTCAGGGCACTGTTCCTTCATTCCACTTGGTAGTCAATTTTCTTCATGACCACAATAGCATGAGTGTCATCTTTTGAGCCTAAATACTGCAATTGAAAAGTCCCCTGAACCCCAGCAAAAACATTTATTTTCTTTAAAGTGTGAGCTTTTCTCTAGCCTGGCCTAAATTCCTTTTATGTCTGTATTGAAATGCAGCTTCTGTTAGCCAGTCACAGGTATGCTTCCTCTCTCTCTGCTTCTTCCCTAGGACCCGATACAGTTCATTATTAGTTCAAGTACACAAGGCTTGATGCAGGCTCGATTTGACTGACAGCTAGTAGGAACTCCTAGCCCAGCATTTTAAGTGAGATGGAGTTGGCACTTAGTATGGTGTCTTGCTATCTGGAGAAAATCTGTCTGTATATGGCCAGGAGTTTTCACTCACTAGGAGACCATTGACATCTTTCAGTACTTATGATGCATTGCCAGCATATTTTCTTCTTTGTTTGGGTAGTGCCAGCTGGCAAACATTTCAACAGGTGGGACATGACTTATGCTACTATCTGAGACACATGGATGTTATTTTTCTCAATACTAAAATTTTAGGGCATTGGTTATAAATACACAAATCAGGGTTTAATTTAGCAATAATAATTTTTATTTATTTTAATTGGAGGATAATTACAACTTTGTGATGGTTTTTGCCATATATTAATATGAATTGATGAGATGGTTGGATGGCATCATTGACTCGATGGACATGGGTTTGGGTGGACTCCGGGAATTGGTGATGGGCAGAGAGGCCTGGCATGCTGTGGTTCATGGGGTCGCAGAGTCAGACACGACTGAGCAACTGAACTGAACTGAATATGAATTGGCCATAGGTATACTTGTGTCCCCTCCATCCTGAACCCCTTCCCACCTCCCTCCCCACCCTATCCCTCCATAATATCACAGAGCGCCACCTTCGGGTGCCCTGCTTCGTGCATAGAACTCACACTGGTCATCTATTTTACATATGGTAATGTACAAAATGTTTCAATGCTATTCTCTCAAATCATCCCACTCTCTTCTTCTCCCACTGAATCCAAAAGTCTGTTCTTTACATCTGTCTCTCCTTTGCTGCCCTGCATGTAGGACTGTTGGTATCATCTTTCTGATTCCATATATATGCGTTAATGTATGGTATTTGTCTTTCTCTTTCTGCCTTACTTCTCTCTGTATAGTAGGCTCTAGGTTCATTCACCTCATTAGAATGGACTCAAATGTGTTCCTTTTTATAGATGAGTAATATTCCATTGCGCATATGTGCCACAGCTTCCTTATTAATGAGATGAACAGGATTCTATCCTGCTGAGAAACAGTGTAGTATGAGCCCCAGTTCTGAAATGTGATCTGTGCTTGAATCCTGTCCATTCTGCTATTAATATTATGATTAGCTAGAAAACCTCAGAGAAGACATTTAACCTTTGTAAGTCTTAATTTCTTGCTCTGTGAAGTGGGGGATAGTAAAGATCATTGAGATTTCAGATGAACCAATGAACATGACTGAGAGTGATGTATAAGTGAAAGATTATCATCACTAAATCTTCATCCTTATAACTGCTGGCAGTTGGAAAGTACATTTTTATTTTCTTGGGTTTGGTCAATAGATTTCATATGATCACTTTTGTTGTAATTTCAAAGGATAATGCAAATTCTCAGTTCTTGGTACCGATTTTTTCAATGGTGCCATTGTTTGATAACTAAGAGGAGGAAGAGAAGGGTTCCTTGAGGAGTATTACACTCAGCTGCACGAAACCTTTCTAAAACCCCTCCAATTCTAAAAATCCTGTTGTGATAATATTCTCACATTAACAATTGCAATAAGTCTAAGTCCCTCAAGGAACTCATGGGACTTAGACACTGTCCTGTTCATTCACATCACACACACACAGAGAACAGTTAGGAAACAGGTGACACCAAGGCCAGGGCTTGACAAATAATAGTTGCTTCGTTGTTTCAGGTGACTGACGATCATTCCATCTTCTCCTTAGGTCTTTTTTGTCAACCTAGCTGAACAGATACTGAGATAAGTAGAAGCCCAGGTGCTATGCAAGATATAAAAATTATAGAACTCATCCATCTCTGTCTTCAGGAGTAAGCTATCTTATTAGTCCCTTCTTTGGTCCTGCCTCTCTGTTGCTGCTGCTGCTGCTGCTAAGTCACTTCAGTCGTGTCCGACTCTGTGTGACCCCATAGACAGCAGCCCACCAGGCTCCCCCGTCCCTGGGATTCTCCAGGCAAGAACGCTGGAGCGGGTTGCCATTTCCTTCTCCAATGCGTGAAAGTGAAGTCACTCACTCATGTCCGACTCTTAGCGACCCCATGGACTGCAGCCTACCAGGCTCCTCCGTCCCTGGGATTTTCCAGGCAAGAGTACTGGAGTGGGGGCCTCTCTATTATCTACCTCTATCTATGTCTAAATTGGTGTCTAGTTTAAGCCTACACTGGAAGGGGATTGTGTTTATGAGCTCCTTCCAGACAGAGTTCCACTGCTTCCAGCATCTGACCCACCAGGAAGCAGGACTAGCTGCTCACAGGGTGGACCTGCAAAGGATCAAGTTGGGGCTTCCCTGGTGGCTCAGACAGTAAAGAATCCCTGGAGAAGGGAAGGGCGACCCCCTCAGTATTCTTGCCTGGAGAATTCCATGGACAGAGGAGCCTGGCAGGCTACAGTCAATGGGGCTGCAAAGAGTCAGACATGACTGAGTGACTAACACTACACTACTATATACTCAGGGCAAACAATAAAATTTGCTGGGTTCATTGGCTGAGGGCCGATTGGTGGAAAGCAGAACAGTTTTGGGATCAAGGATTACTCTTGCATGAAGGTCTCCATAGTCATGAGCTCCAGGCTCAACAGCTGCTGGCAGACTGGGGACGACCTCCTCTCCTTCATCACATGGCCTCTGACAACCACCATAAGAGGAAAGGTTAGACTCAGCTCCCGATGAGTCTGTAGTAACAGCTGCTATTGCCATGGGCCCATGGATGCTTTCAGCTCACTCGTTCCATCACTCATTCATTCAACAAATGTCTATTGAATGCCTACCATAGGACGGTTCAAAATACTGGGGGCCAAATGATGAGCAAAACTACATAATCTTTTTCATGGAGTTTACAGTTTGTCAAAGAAATACATGGATGAAAATTATCCCTGCAGTGGTCATACACACCTGTTGGAAGTACTGTGAAGGAGAGGAACGAGGCCTGGAGGGAGAGATCAGGGAAGAGCTGCGGAGGGGAGGCTAACAAGCAAAATGAGCCTGGGAGAGCTTTCTATGTGGAGAAACACTGTGCGCCAGGCCTCCCTCTCTGGAGATGTGAAAGCAGAGTGTCTGGAGTGCTGAGAGTGAGATGCAACGGTGAGAAGCCTTGGAGAAGGTTTGCTAATGAGAAGCAAGCAGGAAAAGGGAAGTCATCAAGCAGAGGGGTGCCCGGGTGGGCCGGGAAGGCCAGAAATGAAAGCAAGAGTCAGGGGTGGGGAGGCAGAGCTGGCAGAAGGCATCTGTCTCATTTTCTTCCTTCTGCGTATGAACGCAGCTCCAAGCCTGACTTGTCCAGTTTGGTTTCAGCTTTAAGCAGTTTGGCTTTAGAGGTTAACTGTGAGAGGTCATTCAAGCCCTGAGTTCAGTTTTCAGTTTGTTTCTCAGGTCTGCATGTTTATGAGTGTTTGTGAGGGGG